>VYZV01023472.1:17590-32391 GCA_013401275.1 Pandion haliaetus | reverse complement strand
CCTTGCGGGGTGCGGTTTCCTGAAAAAAAAAAAAAAAAAAAAAAAAAAAGAGAGAAGCTTCATGCCTCCCATCTAACCCTGCCATGAATGAGAACATAATTTTGAGTGAATGACAAAAAGATCCCACTAAGCTTGAGAGCTCAGGAATATAGGAAATGCCTGGCTAGGTCAGACCAATGGTTCATCTAGTCCAGAATGTGTCTCCAACAGGGCAGAAAAGGTACTATTTAGAGAGAACCCATAAACCACGTTCTGTGTTCCACTCCCCTCACACTCTACCTGCTGACCATGAACTCTCCTAACCCTGTTTTGAACCCGCCTACACAGCCTGTTTTCAAAACATCCTCTGGCTGCAAGTTGCATAAATTCACTACCTGCTATGTAAACAAATACTTTCTTTAATCTGTCTTAAACCGATTCCCAACCAGTTTCATCAAGTGCCCTGTAATTCTGGTACTGCAGGGTTTCTGTCAACAAGAGTTCGGCATTCACCTTACCCACCAACTTCATGATTTTGTAAACATTAATCATGTTGCCCCTCTCAGCCCCTCGTCTTCTAAATCAAGCCTTTTAAATGACACAACTCCACACAAGGCAGCGATACCAGCCCCTTGGATTGAGGGTTGCCCTTCTCTGTACCTTCCCTAAACTAAGGGTACTAACTATACTTTCTTAAGATGTGGACACAAAAACTGCACCCAGTGCTCAAAATGTGGTGGGCACACCAGTGTTTTAAATGTCGACAAAATGACACCTTGTTCTTGTCCTCGGTACCTTTTTCTGATGATGCCAAAAGGCACTGCCCATGGTTTTCTGGCTTTTTTTTGGCTGCTGCTGCTCCACATTGCAGACAATGATTCTGGAGAACTGTCAATGACAACCACAAGACCCCTTTTCCAAGTTGCAACCCTCAGTTCCGAGCTCAGCATCACACAAGCATGGTTTAGTATAATTTTTTCCTTACTGGAAAAAACTTATGTTTAAAAACCTATGTTTACCTATGCTGACATTCGCCTACCGCACTTTTGACCACTTAGTTACATGATGGCCTTCTGGAATTCCTCAGCACTGACACAGCATCTAAATACCCAAAAGTAACAGTAATACTGTTTTTCATCTGAACTGGAATTATTTTGAGGCTGGACCAAGTTAACAAATCGAGCTGTTGGTTTGACTGATGTCTAGAAGCCACAGGGAAGGCAACTGATAACAATCAAGACCACTAGAGCTGGTTTTAGCATTGTGGGAAAATTATGACAGACAGGAGATTTATTAAGCAGGACAGAAATTGGGTGCAAAATCTAACCAGAGCATAACCCCCTCCACCCCCATCACACCTCCATGACTGATGATAGAGAACAGTGCAAAACCTGCAATGGATTGTTCATAGAACTGTAGGCTGTTCATGGATGTAGCTACTTGTCCACTATTATGCAAGAAATTAGATCTCTTGCAATACCAAATCTGGCGATACTCTAGCACGACAGCCAGACAGCAGGGCTCCTAATGGTAGTTTTGTATATGTCAGCTATTAGTCCTCACTTTTACCTTAAAATGAAAAATGACTGTCAAGATCTTTAAAACTAACTTTTAAAAGGTTAATGTAAAAATCCAAGTAATGCTGGAGAAAAAAAAAAAAATTCTAATTAGAAATCATACTGAAGATTGAAGCAGGATTCTTCTGCTAAAGAATTCTGTATTTGGGCAAAGCTGAATCACCGCAATACCAACAGAAATTAAACAAAACCTTCCTCAATTTAGAGGGCTACAACAGCTTATCACACAAGAAAATTAACCAGCAACTGTGAACAAAAGCCTTAAGAACTTCTGTGATTAATGTAAGAGCTTAAAAAAATAAGTATTCTGGCTCAACTGCATTCTGAGCACTATTATACCACCATAGGAATCATCATTTATCATGTGCAGCATTGCCAAGGGCTGTCCCCTAAAACGTATCACAGAAACTTCACGTGGTAAAAGCAGCAGATCTGAAGTTAAAAGCAATACTGGTAATTTCCACTTATGGGTATGACTGCAGTTTACTCTGTGAAAGAAAAAAAAAAAAAAAAACAAACCAAAATGCACAACACCTTTATTCAGACTAGAAAGTTAATTTAAATTATCAAAACTGCATTCCTTCTTTTCTCAAAGGAATCGAAGACAATTTTATGGCTGTCCTCTCGAGTATCAAATAATTTCAGACAAAAATAATTCCCCAATTTTAAAATTAGCTTCATCAGATTCTGTTGACTAGCCAGTGATTTCAGAAGAGAAAGCTATTTTTTTAGCCATACCTGGTAGACCCAGGAGTCTTCTTCAGGTGTGTTGGCACAGACTGCTTCCTAACAAATATAAATACCACATTCATTTTGTATTTTTCGTCTTCAAACATAACAATTAGCATATACCATACTTACTGAAAAAATGCCCTAACCCCCCCTCCAAAACCCCACGAACTTCCAGATTCCAGAATGCAAATGAATTTCTGATTCCAACAGATTTAGGTTTGAAATCTACTTTTTCTGTCTTCCCCCTAACACGTGTGTTGGGATTTTCTGAACGTTTCGCTTAGCAGGTATGTTTTCAGAAACCCCTGTTCTCTAAGAATCTTCCATTTGGGATCAGGTGATTGACAGGTACTGACTTTCTTTTCTTGAAATTTCAAATGCTAAGGAACCTTGTAGCAGCCCAGAACAAGATCTTCTGGAGTACCTGGTACCAATAGGGTGTTATCTTCTGCAACCGAAAGCACTGCACTTTTGTTGAGGGTGCTGAAGTCTCGTCTGCCATTTGCCCTCTAGAGTAGTCTCCATCACCTTAACTGTGTTTTCCCAGCATGAATGTAAAGTAGGGCATAATGAATATAAAAGGAGAAAACCTATGAAAGAAGAAAACCTACTTTTGATTCTCAAATGAAAAACCTTGTAAACTTTTGTGCACTGTCTCTTAAGTAGAAGTTTTTTGTTTTGTTTTCCTGCACATCAGCCACTCAGAAGTAACAAAACATGCCCAGGAACGAGCATGAAGAACTTCAATTCTTCGTTTTATTTTCCTTACAACTGTTGTATGGAGAATCTATTTTCAAAACATTTTGAAACCTGTATATGCAACAACAACTTGTTAGCGAGTAAGTTGCCAGTATATACACATTTGTGATACTAGTACATACATGCTAATTCAGGTTTTTGGTTCTTTACCCTGCACATCCTGAGTTTGTTTAACTTAGTAAAGCAGAAAGAGACTACTACTATCACATTTACCTTGGCATGTATATCTAGTCCTCCCATAAAAAAAGCAATCTGTCCCACATAAGTCAGAGGCAATAAATAAGATACTTTAAATCTTTTTAAGACAGGCAAAGGGTATGTGTCAAACATTACAAGTCATCTCTCTCCTCTTTCCAGTTCTCTGCTCTATTCATTAGATCAAATCTTTTGGTTTCCTCTGATCTGCATTTGCCATTAAAAAACACTAGTTTTAAACTCCCTTTAAAACATACACTACTTAATAAGAGAAAACCGAGGACCTGAAAAATTAAATTAAGATAGTGCCTTAAAGCTGCGATTATAACTTTGATAATTCTTGGTTTATACGTCCATCCACAGTGGCAGAGAAACATTCACAGTAATTTTAAAGACTCTGAAAGGCTGCCCCAGTAATGTTGGAGCTGAACACAGTCTATCCTGCCCATCTTCAGTGGTCACTTTTCAGTGGTCAGTCTAGTCTCAAATCACAGACTGAATGTCAGAATAGAAGGTGTATTTACCCTCAGCTGACTATTAAGGTTTACGTGCTTTCACTTGTATCTGTTCTATTCCATTTGAGCCAACTATTAATATGAGGTTCCCTGGACTGGGACTTTCATCTATTAAGGCATTAAGTTATTAACGGAGATGAGACTCATGATGACGACAGGTTAGCGCATCCAAGATGATTATCTGTTATCCTACAGCTTTTATGAATTGGTCATGCTTGACTACAACGTAATGGACACAGTACAGAGAAGTAAATTTAAACCAGTTTCATCCAAGAATTGTCAGCAAGATCAAACTACACCATTCTGTCAATCCTTTAAGAGTATCTCTAAGGTAAATAATAACAATGGGTTTTGCTGGTAGATCAGTACATCCTAGTTACCAAGCCTCGGGAAACCTATAAAACATTTAGGGAGACTGCATAATAAGAGATGTGCCAAAACATGTTGCTGAAAAGATGCTTCTGCAACTGAAACAATCCAAACCCTTAGCATTACAGGCCTAGCTTGGACTACACACGCGTGTGGCACAGATCCCGTCATGAATTATGCTTACAGAGGTGGAGCACTTAAGTTGCCTACTCCAGATAACCGTCACTTGCTCTAGTGAAATATAAGCCATGCAATTTGCAGAAAACAAATACAAGATCTGATGGTCCAAGGAAGTGGCATTTTGTAGCATGGGATAGGAATTCTAGTACTAATTACAAAGTCTGAAGAAAAGAGAATTAAAATGTAAAACAAATTGCCAAGTTGCAAAAGAAACAGTATATATATTGCCAGTGATAATTAAAAAAAAATATTGCACATGCACTTTTAAAAAGAAAAGTTAATTTAGTGCTTATGAACACTGTGCTCACTCAAGTCTGTGCTGACTCAGGAGAATGCAATCCCCCATTTATCCGAGGAACAGGTTTTCCTCCAACAGCTGATTCCTCCTACTTGCTCGAAACTCTTTCTGGCCTCTCCAGCAGCAGCAAAACCAAAGCTGTCAGTCGTCCTGGCAGCCAGCTTTAGCATGTAATAACGTTTTTAAAATAATAACAACTTAGAATATTAACAGCACACACCTTAATAAACAGGCTCGGGAGGAGAAATCGCGATCCAGCGCTGCCGAGGCGGCAGCTGGATCACATTTGGCGGGAGGGAGCAGGCCCAGCGAGCGCCAGCGAGCTCAGGGCGAGGGACTGAACTTTGCCCCATTTGCTGCGCTCACGTACTGCAGCTTCGGGTGAGGGACTGGAACAAAACGGCCCCAGAGCTCACAGGCAACGAGGTATTTTCTTCACTTTTAACACTTGTAAGTGACACGTCTCCAGCTTCGGGCCCAAACCAGCGGAGTAGGTAGCACCAAAAAGAGGATTTTTGTTCTGCCTCTCAGCAAGCCACCATAGCCCTTTCACTAAACATATCCGTGAAGGAGAAGCAAAGCTGGGCTGCAAATAAAACTCATTTAACAGATTTCCTGTGCTTCCTATGGTGTCTGTGACCCTACAGCTCTTGACTTGAGGCATTTAAAAGTGCCTAACACCACAACAACAAAATATGTCTAAAAGGAAGTATCTCATGATTTCTAAACCACAAAAAAAAAAAGTTAAAAGCTTGATCTGGAAATATTTTTAAATTAACTTAGTATGGCAAGAAATGGGACCACAGCTGAAGTGAAAAAAAAAGGAAAGCTGCATAGAAAACTGACTCTCCATTAATTCCCAGCCTTAAATTGCCCCACACAAGTGTAACGCTTAAGATTCCCTGGTAGTTCCTCTGAAATGGTTTATCAGACTGATACAGGCAAGGAAAGCTGGCATGTACCCTAAAGCCCCTCAGGTCACCTGCTCACAAGACATGAAATGCTTCTCAGAACACTCTGAAATATTTTTCCATCATTTACGTGACCTCATCCTTAAGGACACTTTTGAAAACAACGTTCGATGCCTTCTGAGTCACAGCCAGTGGTTTCAGGGGCAGCCAAACATGTGCACTCCAAAACGCTCTCTACAATCTAAATTGCAAATACAGTACAAGTATATCAAGTTCCCTTTACAGTTTATGGCTTCATATGTGAAGGGAAAAACCACTTGAAAATAAACAGAATCAAAGCTACACCCTACCTTATGGAAAAGGCTTCAGTTATAAAGGGACTGTGAATGTTGTGTCCAAAAAGATAGGCCAACTGTCTATTTGTGCTTCAACAAAGCTAAGCAAACAGCTTTCAGCAGGAAACAAGAGGGCATCTTTTACTGGCAATGGGTAAAAAAAGCTAGTAAAAATTCAAATTAAAAGGAAACACAGAGGGGAGGAAAAAACCCCCACACCTTTTTATCCCCTTAAGTACAAGATGGAATAAAAAAAAAAAAATCTTCCATTTCAGAATGACGGGTTTGGCATCAAAATTCGTAATTACCCTCATATCTTCTCTCTCCCTTCTGCTTTTCTGAAATTCTAAGCTAATTTCAGAGCTCTCTGAACTTCTTCCCCAAGGCAAAGACATGAAGCAAACTTCCATTGGAAAACTACCCTGTCTCTTCTGCCTGGCAGAGCACAGCTGTGGAAGAAAAGGGTGTGATCTCTTTGAAGTCTCATTATTAGCACTTGTATCTGTTAAATATAGCTCTCCCTCCCGCACGGCTTGAGTGATCGCGCTGTACGTTTCGATGCCTCTTGCCTGTCTGTACCAGTTGTCTGGCTGGTGCTCTCTCTCGGGTGCCCCCAAAAGAGGAACCTCCCAAGCTATCTGGTTTCATCATCCCTGAAATGACTGAAGATTTAAATTTAGATGACAGCGGTCATAAAATTGAAGAGTTAGAAGCTCTTTCCCCGTCTCCAAAATTCTACAGTTCCAGGTGGTTTTACTGGGAGTGACCACATCTGTCTCAGCTCTGCTATACTGAGAAGCAGCTGCATGTGTAGCTCACAAAAGGTATACACAGAGCACGCTACACAAGCTGTGTAACGATTGTGGGGAGCGAGAAAGACAGATCATCTGTCCTTTGCTTTGTAACAAAACATAACTTGATGTTAAAAAGGATCCAATTCTTACTAAATAATGAAAGATGTGCCTTTTAAGAAGATCGCTATTATTCTTAAATACCAATCAGCAAGTAGAGACAGCAAAAGAGATTAAAAGGGCAATGAAAGCAATCACACATGATTCAAAGTTAAACACAGAGGGAAGGAAGCTGGTATACACATCATATTCCTGGTTACAACCTTTATGATGCAGGCTTGAAAAAAAATCCCACTGCCAGCACTTCTGGAGAAGTTTTGGCAGAAACAATTACCAGGATGGAAGAGGGAGAGAAAGCTTGACAACTCGAGTTTTGTGAACAAGGTGAGGCTTACTGATTTGGGGTTTATGAAGACTTTGAATCTCAGCAGTGGCAGAATGTTACATATCTGGACAACACCCAGCCAGCGCTGTACAGGAACTGAAGTGATAACTAGTGATAATGATTACTCGTATCGTTTGCACTGCAACAGTACACAGGAGCCTCAGTCACAGTTAAAGGCCTCACTTTACTGGCTGCTGAACAAGTAAAGTAAAATGACAGTCCCTGCCCCAGCAGACCTATAGGAAAGAAAAAAAGAGACAAGTAGATGATACATCAGAGCACAGGGAAATAACAGCATAGTATTTCTCAACATGTCGTGAGCCGCATGTACAACTTACCAAGGGCCACAGCTGGCCTATTTCTCACTATTTAATGAACACACAGCTGCAGTTGCGTAACTATTCAACATCCTTCCCACATGCACATCAGAGAACTTCCATCTGAACAGTGAGGCTTCTTACCTTTAACCATGCTTCGCAGACTAGTGCAGGACACACATTAAAAGAGAGTGCTTGGAGTTGGGCTTGGGTGTTCTTATTCCCCCTCCTCTCTTTAAAATGACCATCATCTAAAGGTTTAGAAATACATCCCCACTATGATGATGCATCAGATTAGCATTTGGATGGTCAGAAGATGAGCAATGGGTTACAGTGGCATGGCTTCTATTAACTCCTTCATGGCCAGAGGGCTTAGATGAGGTGGTTATTGCTTCCAAACTCAGTCCACTGAGCGCACTGCAGAGGTACCCCTTACGTGAATTTCTAGGTTTCTCCTTTTTAAGTAAAAATTTCATTAACAAATTTTGGTCTTTGGGACCTGCTCTTTATTTGGCATTTCCTGAAAAGATCCAGAAGGTTCTTCTTTGAAGTTCATTATTTTTCCCCTCCTCTAGCTTTCTAGTCCTGAAACATGAGGAAAAATCTTTATTTCTCCTTCTTTGAAAGAATACCTTGAGTTTTAATCATTTAATCCTTGTCACAAAAACAATTAAGCACACATCTGTTCCTAAGTCCAATCAAAATACTTGCTTGCAGACCTGAGAAACAAAACCTAGAATCTGCCTTGTGGCACAAAAAAGCGCACCCCCTTCTAGTGCTTAACAGCAAAGTAAATTACTGATCTATTCCCTGCATGTTAAAGTCGTATGTTGGGCAAGGTAAACTACCGGTTCATCTGTTGTTGATAATGACAGGCTTACAGAATAAGCCTCAAACATTGTATTTGTTCTACTAGCTAACTGTTACAGATAGTTTAGTGTGACACATTTCCCAAGGAGCAAGAGGTTGTATGCTTTTGCAAGCACAGAGAGAGAAGACAGATACCCTTCCAGGATAGCTATTCAAGAGAAAACAAACCAAAACAACAGTAACAAACCCCTCATCTCACTACATAATTCAGCACAATCACTCCCATTTCTATTAATAACTTGAATTCTTCTTAAAAAAAATCTCTCCATAGCTGAAAGACAGAAAAGTCACTAGAGTAAATAACACTCCTAAGCAGAAATTCAAAGGTGCCCAGTGCCATTTTGGTATCCCTGACCTGGCAGGTATAAGTCAGGACCATGTAAGGAGATAGATACCCTTCTGGAGTAGGGACTGAAAGCTAAACAGGAAGCCCAGGAGCTTCTAAAAAATCCACTAGGCTAACCATAAAGGATGAGATTTAGCTGCTTAACATCAAATGGGTTTATACAAAAACAAAAGAACCTTTGTGCGTAAGGCTCACTTCCAGCCATTTGACTTAGAAAGTTTCTGTGATCCTAACACCACAGGAAAAAACCAAGCCCCTTCTGCTTCACACCATCAGTATAATGCCTCAAGGCACAGTTATCATCCTGCTCCAATGAAATAGGCACTCTGAAAAATGAATGAAAATGTTGCAAGGAGATGATGATCACAGTTTCATGTCTACCTGAAGCCAGTACAAGCCTGTCCTGCTGTTGCCTTAAGTGTTCCCACTTACTTTACATAGCCCCATCACACACAGCAACCCCTCCTTTGCCCCGGCACAAGGGACAGTGTAGCAGCATGATGAATTGGAACCGAATTAAAAATCGACTTCTCCCCTCCCCAAGCCAGGTTACTTTTAGCCTGGATTAGGTCCCTGATGTAGCTGCCTGCTCAGCTACAGGAATGCTTGTACTTGGACAAGGGAGGTGGCAGCATGGGAGCAAGAATAAGAATACTTCTTCAAAATGACAGTCTAAACAGTAGCAGTGAAAGGATGGTGTACAAGCATGTCCAAAGCCTTGTGCAGGTACTCGTGTACAAGTCCCATCCATGCTCTGAACTGAGAGGGCACAAACTGTCCAGAGGCTGTTCAGAGACATGTCTGTAATCGCACCAGCTCCAGTAACCCTTTCTTCTTCCTGGGAAAGAGGAGGTCCAAATCAGACAGCACGTTCAGCTCAGCAACCTGATTCAACACAGGAATATAGTGTCATACACTGTGATCAAAACCGTAAATGGCTTACAGGGAGGGGGGGAAATCTGGTTTAGTCAAACGGAACTTGAGCTGATGACTGAACCTTGAATAGCCATTCATACCTGCAGTCCATGTAAGCAAACCAAGTCACTGAACTTACCCTGGTTAAAATTATTTCCAGTTGTAAAAAAACAAAAAAAACCAAAAAAACCCCAACAAACCCTGATCTGCTATGAAATGTCTCTGCGTCTTCCCCAAAGGTCTAAGTAAGTCTTTCACTTTACACCATCATTTTCTTTTGCCCAGACCAGTCACTATTATGCATGGTATTAAAAGACTTGTATTAAAATGCTAACTTTCTTAATTCACACTTTTTGTTTCTTTGTGCAAGTTTGTACATAGGCCAGCCTTTAATATCATAGCATTTCTTTTCTTGCTTAATCAAAGCCTTGTGTGTGAGGACACTGACGCACAATAACTTGGTATTATTCGGCCAAATCAGAACACTCTATGTTCAACAAACAGAAGTATAAAACAGATTTTAAAAATCTATGACATACACATCAGAAATATTTCACAAGTGATTTTCATTTCAAATCTTTGATTACCCTTTTTTCTTTGGAAAACAATGCTCTTGGGCAGATTGGCTTAAACAGCACAAAGCACATAACTCTCACTTTAATGCACACATACACTTCCACAGGAAAGAACAAACTAGAGAAAATAAGAGTTCAATGGCATTCACTATCAGCTTTTAAATACTGATAAAGAACCCTTAGAAAAGAGCATTTCTGAACATACAGCAGAACTACAGCACTGCAAACCCTACCCACTTCCCTCTACTCTGTCTATAGTACTGAGGAAACCCCGCTTCAACAAAGTCAATGGACGTTTTGTTACCAATTCTTCTATGATAAAATACCTCCAACAGTGTGCAAACACATTAGCAAAGTCGTATCTTCCTGCTGCCTTCAGGATAATGGTACAGCTTAAAAACTTAACTGTAGTACAGAGAAATCGAAACCAAGTCTATTTTTCTATGGCACTGCAATTCAAACTGCAAACAGATCCAAAGGCAACTGCAGACAGAAGGAAGAAACCCTGGGAAGATGTGTCTCAAGCAGAAGGTGAAGATGCTTCCTTCAAATGCCAAATGGCTGGGCTGGATGGCCCTTGGAAAGGAGGTGCCACGACACAGCGTAGGTGAACTCAGCTTGCTCTGAACATCTGAAACAATACGTTGAAAGTTTTGGTCCAGCTTTTCTTATTTCTGGTTTCCATAACATTGCTAACAATAAACTGCCAGGTGGCAACTGAAAAGAGCGTGTTCTGTGACCTTCAGTTGCTAAAGCAGAATGAACTTGGGGGAATCCTGTCATTGACAGACAAAACACATCCACTAGAAGATGCCAAATATTTGCACTGCCAGAGCTATTTAAGGTCAAGAAAACTACTCATCCATCTGGATCAGTGGACTTCTATGAGTCTATAAAGAGGAGGAACATAACCTAAACACAGTAAGTCAAGCTCATGCAAGGCAAAATTTAAGGTTCTTTTTCCAAAGATGTAAGAAACCTGTGTTTGTGTTCTCTTCCAGGTTTTTCTGGAAACACCCAAGACACACCTTTATACTAAAAAAAAAGGAGGGAAAGAACTGAAGTTCCCTCACTTCCTTGCTCAGAAAATACTCATTGTTTGTATGAGCCACTAAATTAACTTCAGCTGTAGAGAAAATGACTCATTAAACAGAACAATCAAAAATTTCACTGGAGAGAGGGGGAGGAGGTAAGGAGGAACTTAAACCTTCCCCCTCTCCTGCCAAATAAATGACATGGTAGTTTGAAAAAACAAACTGAATGCAGTAACACTTCTTAATAAATAAGGCTTAAACCAGAAAGCTACAGGAAACTGAGGCAAAGAAAAAAAATTGCCAAGCTACAGATGACTGTAGTAGCTCTTGGAGCATTTTAGTCATCCAACTGTACTCTAATACATCTGGAAATGTTGCAAGGAGCAGCAGAAAGGCAGAGCTATCTTTAAGAGGTTACTTCCTAACGCAGACCGTAATGTTGGAAGGTCAACAAATAGTTAAAAGCAAGTTTTGTTTTTACAGCCACACATCTGCCAGACAACACACATTCAGTTTCATATCACACCACAGGGGACAACATGCAAAAGATTTTTTAATAAAAGAACAAAAATTTTCTTCCACAGACTCAACTGAGTAGCTATGAGATCAGCAGGAAATGTTTCAGGGAAACTGTGTTTCCTTCTATCCGAGTCAGTTACTTATTGAATCCTTCTATAATCACTAAATTTGAACGAGAATTGGGGGCAGAAAGGTGGGAACACTGCCTGTTTCTCATATGACATCTTGAGAAACTATATCAGAAGGTCTGAAAGACAGCTGTCTGAAGCCATTACATGTATTTTTCATTTTCACCTGGAAATGTTTTCCACATACTTAGGACCTTCTCTAAACTAGAAAGGCTAATTTGTCAGTGTGGATTTTGGTTTTGGTGGTAAAGGTTTGTTTGAGAAGATAGCTAACATCGACAGCTAAACTACTACGAATACTAAAGCAGCAGGTGCAGGTTTGCCAGTAAAAGATGTCTTTTCTCAGATACAGCTCACTATTTTTTACCTGAAACAGAACAAGACATAATGGCGAACTGGTTTTTTTCAACAGTATAAATACACCTATATGGCACTCACACTTAAAAGTAGTACCTCCAGGGCAAGTGAAGAAGCAAACCCATTTCGATGAAACCTCTCTGATTCTAATCCAGCACACCTGTGAAGGCTTCTGGGGCTAAGGGACTGGTGGTACAGCTTGTTCTGGCCAACTCGCAGCTCGTCAGGATCATACCTCACTAAAGGCACAGTTTCACAGCAACTGTGCAGGCAGGCTATTTCAAACACAGTTTTTGCAGTTGGCAAAAGGAGAACCCAGACCAGGAGCAGTAGTAGTGTAGGCCAAGACAACTGTGGTTTCAAGGAGAGCGTAAGGCACTAATCACATAAGGTGTTCTGCTAGAAGTTTTAAAAAACCCAAGTCCAGATTGGGGGAAAAAAGAAGTTTAAATGCTGCCTGAAAGAATACTGCAGATGAGGTTTCACAGTTGGTTTTAACCAAACTAGAAGCTCCTGCCTAGAGAAGTGGTCCAGCATTCCCTCCTAAATATATTCCCAAGTGCTCCCCTGTACCATCACCTGTGAGCAACCACAGGCGATGTCAAAACCAGCTCTCCAGAGTAATAATACATGGTCAAGGAGACAGCAACAACAGGGTGGCCTTCAATTACTTTAAGTTGATGGCAAAGCTGTGCCCTGCATTCTGCTTCTAAAGTGGAACAATTCCCCGTACTTATCACAGCTCTTTCTGGCCTTAAATGTCATATATACCTGCATGAACAGAGCCTAAAGACTCCGAACAGAGAAAGTTGGAACAATGGTAGAAGTTGCAAATATGATTATAGGATATGCAGATAAAGCCGGAGATGTGGAAACAGATTCCACATAGTGATTTGTATAACTCTTGACTTCACAAAAACAGAACAAAAGCCTTCAAAAAGTTACAGTGAAGTTTTACTGAAGCTACTGTAAGAGTGTATCAGTCAAAAACACAAACAGGTTGCAAAGCTCTAGAAACAACAGGAGTCCTATAACACAAATGCTATCATTAAGTGTTCTGTAGTCATGTTTATTCTAAGCATATAGCAGTCCTGCTAATATTCTTTTACTTCTACCTGTTCCTGCAACCTAAATGCAAATGCTGAAATGTGACCCAAATCCATAAAATACAATTAACATCACAGGAGTTATTTGATAAAGGAATAAAAGCTGATAAGCTACTCTAACAAACACAGAAGCAAACAAGCTTGAATCAAGACAGATCAAACATCTCACCAATCTTCAGGAAAAGAATTTTTGGAAAAGATGAAATACCAAAGGTGGGACATAAGTTAGACACTGAATTACAGATCATTTTGTAGCACCTTAGAACTAACTCATTACTATAGCTAATTAAAATTAATGGGGACTTGCTAGTAATTCAAACAGAGCAGTGTAGTAACAGCTTACAGAATAAGAAAGAAAAAAAGTTAAAGGGACACATTCTAAAATGAGACATGTTGCCCTAGTCCTGTCGACTTCAAGTAGGTACAGCAATTTACATCAGTTGAAGATTCCTCCCTTTCCCCGCCAAGATGAGAAATACTTCATAGCACACTCATGCAGAAGGATCATCATTCAAACCTTTCTCCAAAATACATTTACACAAATGTTACCATCATCTTATACAATTTTTTTCCTCTAACAATTCTTGGCACATCAATGCTTTCCACTATTGCAATCCTACAATGTTATTAGTGTAACTAACTTCATTCATACCTATGTTTAAAATTTTATAACAGCCTATCAAGCTAAGAGATTATGAATCATTCAAGACATTAAAGCCCAATTACATCAACTGAAATTGAGCTTCCCAGCATTATTCCAATTTCTCCTTCTGCTCACACAGCCCCTGTACCCCTTCCTACACAACTCTGCCTTCTCTAACTTTGTGAAACTTCTCCTACAGAAGACCCACTACCTGGCCAGCCAATTTACACAGCCTGCCTGTCACTCATCCTTCAATACGTTTAACCACCATTTCTCTGTACTTGTGGTTTTGTCCTCTCCTCTCACCCTCCCAACCTCCTATCATTTCATGTATTGTCTGCTCCTCCCCCTCTGGATCAGACAAGGTCCTGTAACCAGGTCTTTTCTGTGCCTACACTTTATTTCTGCATGGTCGTATCAGTTCAAATATATTTAATTATCATGTATACCCTGACACTTGGCTTCACGGTGGATTAATTCAAATTAAAGGGATTAAAATAATCAAATTTAGATTAGCAAATGAGGAAACTTATCTTTTTACATTCTTAATGGTCATTCTCAAAGAGCGATAACCACTAAATCATGCTGATCTGCAATATAACCTTTTAATTTAACATTTGGTATAGTCCCTAGTTAGACAATACCATTAGTGTATATTTATGCAGATTCTTGACATAAAATTAATGACCAATACAGGTCACTATTTACAAGCCGGTTAAATTTTATATTTATGACTTTTCAAGCTGTGTTTGAATGAAAATCAGGATGCAACTGTAAAATAGCATGCTCTGTATTTAGTTATCAGTTAACTAAAAACTAACAAAATATCCTGAACGCATAAGGAAGTTGCTTAACAAAATAAACCTTGCATTTAAAGACAAATCCTTTTTTTTTAAAGCCTCCTC
>VYZV01023472.1:4095-17536 GCA_013401275.1 Pandion haliaetus | reverse complement strand
AAATTGAACAGGCTTGGCTACTACAGACTTCAAAATTTCAGATTCAGTAGAGTTCATGGGGGTTTTTTAACTAAAAAAACTTTAGAAAGGAAATCCATCTTTCTATTTTTTCAGTTTCAGTTGATCTCACTCAACTGTGAATAAACTACTCATGTAATTACGCTAGTCATATACTAAAATGAAAACAGATTTCTCTGGATATCTACTGAAGCAGCTGTTGTTCTCAAAAATGAGTTTTTAGCACTTCAAACCCCGATTCTAGATACTTCACTAATCATGTTCGCCAGAGGAATGGTTTTGTTTCCTCTGAACACTTTATAGTTACGTTGATTGAAAGGTCTGTCTTAATTTAGGTGATATTAGTATATTACAGCATATTTAGTCCTGAATACAGACTTATCTTTGAGAAAGCATTACAAAAATTACTTCAACCTGAACCACCCCACTTTCTCGACCTCAGTTTGCCTTCTCCAGGGAAGTGCTACCACCACCTCGGGGTCAAAGCAGAATTTAGAAGAAAAGTAAATATTTGCTTTCTTCCTGGGAAAGCACTACATGGAGAGGAGGGGAAAAGAGGAGATGTGGATATGGGGAATTGCATCAGTGTAATTACAGAGTTTTATCAAGCCGGTAAATGTCTGTGTAGGCAATTCCATCACTCTAAAGGGTATTCCTAATTAGAAATATGCACCCGATTTTCCAGAGCCTTCCTACCGAAGAAACATCTCACCACCGCCGCCCAATTAGATCAAATTGTGTGGCTGGCTGTTTTTGTTTTGTGCATGATAATACAAAGACTCTCCAAGTTCCTGCTCAACAAAGGCTTGTGTGAAACAGGCTTTGAAGACACAATAACATTCCTCTTGCAAGTTTCAAGCCTGGAGGCTAAAAGCACCAAGAAACTATTCATTCTTCCATCTTGAGACACATTCCTAACCTAGTTCAAAGGCCTGAAAAAACATGCCCTAGCTACATGCCTGCACACCTTCAGAAGGGCTTTTCCCTTGTATCAGAGCTTGCCAGAGAAAGAGTTTCTTACAGAAAAGAATTAAATGTATTTGAGAGTTTTGTTTCATTTTTAAGAACCCTTAAATTGTTTGAAGTATCAAGACTGTCTTGTATATAACTTGATCAGCTCTGTTAATCCATTTAAGAATAAAGTTTTACTATTTACATGTTTGAACTAACAATATTCATACACAGTGCACTGATGCTAGCAGATACCAGTTCTTTAACTTCTGCACCCAAGAAGCAGCCATGGGAGGAAGGAGCACACAGAGCAGTTATAAAAGGAAGAGGGATGATTTGGAGCTGTTTGGTTTCCATTGCTGCTCTTCTATTTAGTTTCATCTGCCTCTGTTTTCATCTCAAAGTGGTAAGATAGATGTAAATCACACATGGCTATCCACCCATATCAAGATATCTAAGGAATTCAAGAACATTCTGCATCATGTTCACCAGATGATGGTAGAGTCAACAAAAGAAAAGACTATTGCCAAACTACTGACACTAGAACAAATATTAACTTTCAATGAGAAAAATATTTACAGTTTTCAACCTACAGCTTCCTAAACAAACTAAACTCCTCTTTATAAATTTTATTTTGCCCTTTCTCAGAAATCTGAATGCTGTTATGTGCAAAATGAGGAAACATAAACAGTTACTAAATAATACGTCAGCCTAACTATAGTTGCCATTTACTTGTATGGAACCAGCACAGAGAAACAGTGAGAGCAGGCAGATGAGAGTAAAGGCAGCTGAGGTGAGACCACCGTTTTCAGTAAAGCAAGCTGTTTAAATCTGCCCAAACGTCTTGCAGGACCACACCCTAGATGTGCCAGCCAGCCTGCTTTTTGAGATTCCTGAACCACATACAGTAGATAGCAAGTTTCCTTTGTTTGTAATGGTTTTCAGTACACCTAAGCTTTAGAAATGCTAAGGTTTCCTTACTTGTATTTCATTTTATGTATGTGATCAAGCAATTAACTATTTAGTACTTGTGCACTTCCCTTTGTTTTTCAAAGGGCAACGAATATTTATTATTCTGCAGTTTAGTTGCCACTAGTTTAAAAAAAAAAGAAAGTAAAAAAAATCAACTGTGTTCTGCAGTACAGAAAATAAAAAGTGGACCAAGTACTAAAAATACCATAACACAGCAAAGCGTGAAGGGATGGTATACTGTGCCTGTGCTTTGCAAGCAAAGAAGTCAAAAAGAGAGAGAGGGCAAATGTAGCAAGTTAGAGAGACAATTTTTACACTTTTAACAAAGCAGTTGCTACCTGTCCAAAATATATTTTCGTCCTCCTAAGAATTTCAATTACCTTCATTTTCACCAGATGAAAATGGTTCTGTTTGAATTTATCATCACCACAGGAAGGTGAGAATTGCTCATTTTTCCCTTCCTGCAGCCATCGTAGGGATCTTCATTCCCACCAAAACAAGCAATACATTACCTTACAGACATCTACAAGTCATTTCAAATCTTCTGGGCAAACCGAGCTGTCCTGCCTCTTTCAAGGACTATGCAGCTGGGCTACCTGCTGAACTATGAAAGGAAAGTTCTCATGGATATATTCCAAAGTAGAAAAAAAAGTAAGAGAACATTGTCTTAGCCTCAACTCACTGAACAACTTGTTAGTTTATTTCCTCATTATTCGGTAACATTCTGCTCCATAAACGCTACATTTTGCTATTTTGAAGTAACAAGTAATTCAGAATTTGTGATCAGAAATTACAAGAGAGGAATCAGTAATTATGACAGCACTTTTCTGAGGAAATGAAAATTAATCCCACCTTTCAGAGACCATTCAGCCAACATCTCCATCATTTACCTACAGTGCCTGCAAGAGTCAGAAATGGAACAATAGCCATAATTTCACCAGAAGTGCCCGAACCATTTCTCTGGGTATCACCATTAGAGAATGAGTACCATGAAAAAGCACATTGTAGCATGCCAGGGAAGGCAGCAGACTTTACCAGCCCTTACTTCCCCCCGGCCCCCTTTTCTAATAGCAGTATGAAGGCTCTTGCGTACCCCAGGCATCACTGCTGACACTGACTCCCAAACACCTTGTTGATCACTTGCATAGGAATCATCAAACTAAACTGGGAAGTTACTGGAAGACCATAGTCTCCTTGCTCTAGTAATTTTCAAGGTATTTCAGCGAAGTGACTAAACGTTAGGTATGCTTGGGCACCAGCACTCCCCTGGTATGCAGTGCATACAGAGGGCTTCCGAGCTCCGAGTTTGTCTCTGAAGCCGAGAGGTCTCCCCTGTCACTTGTTCCCCGTTCTCTAGGGGTTAAAATTTCCTTTTCTAACACAGCAATCTTCTCTTCAAAATGAAGGCCAGCTATGCCGAAGATGAATTACCATCCAGTGTTTTAATCTAAAAGATTTCCTCACTGATACACATCAGCTGTTGCTTTAGATGTCTTTTTGCCTCTCTCACACACAGCACAGGGCATGGGAAGCTCGAGTGAGAACTGAAGCAAGTCACAGCTTCAGCCACAGTGTTTCCATCTCTCCACCTCCCTTCCACTCCTCTGCTGTTACTTACAAACTGATAAACAGCGAGACCCCAGCTGAGATATGCTGTAAGAGGAGCAACGAAATCAATCTTCTATCCCCCGTGTACACTTCCTGAGGTTCTTTTACTCTCTTGACCAAGACACGTCTTCTCCACAACTCTGGGTACAGCTTTTAAACATGGATGTTACCAGTGACATACAGATGNTGTTTTGTTGTGTTTTTTTAAGTCTACAACTCAGTGAAGTGAGAGCAGAAGGAACCCATACAATCACTGGCTTAGTCTCCTCCATACCACATTATTTGAGCTTTTTACTTCTTCAGGGAACTGTGCCATTGAAGGAAAGCTCCTGTGCAAAGACTAGTTATGTATTTTACTGACTGGCAAAGCCAGCTTATGCAGTTCCTGACCCATAGTTATGTCTTAACAAATATTTGTGCACCACACTGAAAGCCAGACTGCTGAAATTGGGCAAGAACCAAGACTGATAGACAATCAACATTTTTTCTATTCACACAGATTCTGTATTTCAAAGAAAGCCTGCCCAATGCTTAGGTGCCCTAGTGGGTTACAAATATCCAGCCTACACAGACTGGGGGGCGAGGGGAAGAAACACAGTCAATTAAAGCTGTGGATGTTCCCAGACTACTACCTTCCTGCGTTTTATAACATGTATCATCAGACAGTTCAAATGTACAAGCATACTTCAACAGCTATACTAGCTGTAAAGTGTACAAAGTAATTCCATTCTTCCTGAAGCGTAACTTGCTTGAAAATTTAACAGGTCATTTCTTCCACATCTCCAGTTTCCAAAAAAAATGGAATTTTATAACAGTTGACAAAATGTACACAGGCAAATCTTCTGCAATACACCATGGGAATAGCACGTTTCACCTTACAGCTCAGGTGGCTGACACCTGATCTTCTAACTAGACTCCCAAATTATTACAAGCAGTTGAACACATGCAAACTTTCACTGTCTCACCTACCCGATCAAAAACTACTCTGAAGAAAATACACTTTACAATTACCCAAGGTTAAATCTCTAATAATAGTCTTCAGAGAACATGACCTAGATATGTCAAACATGATCAGAGAGATATATATCAAGACATCTTTTAGTTAGTTAAGAGTGCCAGGCTTATTTAAATCTCCTTTATCTGTTCACACCTTGGCTTTTGTTGTATTTCCCATCATTTCTGTAAGCGGAGAGTAAAGCTGTTAAACTTGAGAATCTTTTTTTTCTAAGTTACCGACATCTCTCCTTTACTACCTTTATCTTATGTATTCAAAATAATAATCATCACGATCACCATTTATCAAAAACCCAGAATGATGTAAAAAATACATAACGCTATTCACTTTTATGAAGAGGTACTCTAACACATTGGACTATGTGCAGATGACCAAAACCCGGGTTTTAGCATTCTGACAAACTGGGAATTCAGATGTATTTGTTAATATTAATATATTTATGTTGCAGCTCTTACCACAAAATGAGAAACACAAGAACTGCTGTAACAAGCTACAATAATTTTGCCATTTGAAATTTTCTTTTACAAGATATTCTTTAATTTAAACAATTTTAAGGGAATCTATACTTACTAATCTGCAAGACAAATTATGAAACTCATGGACCTAATTTTTAATCAAATTTATAACTGTCCAAGTAGTAAAGTGTAAAAAACAAAATATTGCCATTAAAAAACCCGTTGTGAATATAGTTCTCCTTTGATTATATGTATTTTATAAAACAAGGTGTTTTAATGTTAAAATTCACTCATTCTTATTTATCTTCTACTTAATTCAGGTTCCTACCTGTGGTTTACTGTTGTGGTCATGACAGAGATGCTACAAGACAAAGAATTCAGGAAAGAAGAGCTGGAGACAAATTCTGCTTACCTTACTATGCACATCAACCTGTTAGGTCAGCAGAACACCCAAATAACATTTAAAAAAAAAAAAATCTAATCACAAGTAAGGAACACATGTGCTTTCTAAACAGAGTGTGTATCCCAGTAATAAAGATCAAAATAAAAATACAGCAGTAAAAACACCTTCAGAAAACAGCAGTGCCATGCAAAATGAGTGCCTCTAGCATAAACTCTCTTTATATATCTAGGCTCTCCACATTTCTCTATGCTCACCCTCAAACTTTCACATACCACCATCCCAGTTCCGTTCAGATCACGAACACCTTGCAATTCTCTCCAACCACGTCATCACACTAAGTTTCTCTGTGTCCCCCAAGTAATTTCTATGTCTCATTTCCATCTTCCTCCCATACCAGTTTCTACAACTATTCCCCAGCCTGTACCTCTAATTCCCTATTGTCTTATGTCAGCATCCCATAGCCTCTTTTCTAGCCACACCACCAGTCCTGTGAACAGCATTTCCCCCCTTTTTCTTCCTAGCTCTCAAGAGTACTGTGTTTCATAACTCTGTCAATCAAATGCAGTAATTAGTTTTCAGTGAAACTTGGCACAGACATTAAATCTAGTTTCAAATTAGTTTTGGAAAAGAGTATCTATTTCTCTTCCATATCACTGGACACCAAATTATTTTTTTTTTAAAGCTTATGTTCACTAGTGACTTTATTTTCACAATAATCAGTACTGAACAGATCCACTTTCAGAGCTTCAATAAACTGAAAAAAACCACCCACTTTCTTTGCAAACAAGCTATTATACAGTTACTGCAACTTGTTCAAAAGAATATTCCAGTACATTTTACTTTCAGTACTTGCACTCATATATTTACAGTCATGAAAACTGTATAGTACCAATGAATATCAAAATTTCAGCTCCTATAAAGCATTCCTGAAACTACGCAATATACTGAAGATATTGGTCAAATAACATTTGCGCTCTACAGCTGCTTGCTGCATTTTATTTAAGAGTTGTAATTCTCTATTTACAAGTGTTATCTAAGGAAACATATGATCTCTCCACAGTTGCTAGTTAAAAATGAGTGTCATCCTTGCCCTGCAATGTCCTATTTCATTTTCAAATGTAAACCACATTCAGAAACCAGTTTAAACATTGACTAATATGAAACCTCTGTGCTAAAGAAGTCCAGATAGTACTTCATAATCTACTGAATTGGTTTATAAGTCATACAGTTCCAATTTTTAAGCCAGGAAAACAAAAGACAAAAGTCCCAAGAAACTTGTCGTTAAAATCAAGGTGGGGGTGCAGAAATAATCAATACTACAGTTTAATGTAGCTAGATTAAAGGAAGTGGTCTACTGTTGGAGAATGGCTCAGAGAGCAAGGATATGAATCCACAGAACAGTTGTACGAGCAGAGCCTGCTCTGAACTTAGTATAAGTAGCAAGACTAGGCCGCGAGTCCGAGCTGAAACTGCAAGCCAGGCTGATAACAGTAAAACAACAAGGACACTGCGACCTTGAAGAGTATCATAAACCAACCAGAAGTTAACTTGTGTGTATTTAGTTGTTTAAACCAATCAGGAGTTAACCCGTGTGTATTTAGTTGTTTAAACCAATCAGGAGTTAACCCACGTGTATCTAGTTACTTAAACCAATCAGAAGTTAATTCGTGTTAACCTAAACTGTATAAATAAGTGCTATTCGGGCTAATAAAGGTTCTACGCTTCATCACTCGCACTGAGTCGACCCAGCGTGTTCCCCCGTCCGCCGCCGGCAGTCTACTGTCTAAATGACCAAAAAATCCTACAAACCCTCAAAAAACCTAAAAACATTAATTATAATTGTGGTCTTGTTAAACAGGAGAACTGCAAATACACAAGTATGTGGAGACACAGGCTCGATTCTGGCAAATAATTAGGTATGGGGAAAAACTGGTGTGTGCATACAGTAAGAAATGCACTGTTTTGTCTACAGTAATACCCATAAAGCATGGAAAACTTTCATAACTTACTGGTATTTACATTGGTGCTGACCCAAAACTACAGAAACTTCTGTTCTTTCAGTTCTGGAAACAACCTTCCCCAAAAAACTTAATTTAAACGTACATGTCTTATTTTGGCATTTGCTGTGTTTCTGTTGTTCCATCTTAAGTTTTTAACTTAAGGAAACAAAACCAACTATTGACAACTACTAAAGAAATAAAATAAAAAAGCAAGCAGTGTCCAAAAAAAAAAAAAAACACCAAACCAGGTATATTATCCAAGAATTTACACACGTAATTTTCTGTTTACCATCATGTGTATTCTCCTGAGACCCAAACAAGTGTTTAGCTCTTCCCCTTAGTAGTGCTTTGCTTTAACTAGAACCAGACAAAAGGCGTAACAACAGTATAGATGCCCTTGTTGTACTGTATTCCGTTTTCTTACATCACCAAAAAACCCCAAACCACCCATGCACTGGGTAAAACAGGCATCATTAAAGCTTCGCGTGAGCCAAGTTACCACTTGCTCAGACTACACATAGTCTATTCGGTGTTATTAGCACTCACTTTCACAAGTTCTCAGACTCATCAACAAAATGGAAATGAGGCAGGGGAATAATGGCTTTGCTTTGAAGCTTCTGAGATCAAAGCCACTTACCTGGATTCATGCTACCATCCTACTACAGCCTTTCCTGTTCCTCCAGAGCCAATGTCTAATGGTTTCCTTTCCGGACTATTTTTTGACTATATACTCAGAACACAAGCTGTCAGCAGTTCACCTTCAAAATCCCTGCTCATTCTAGGAGTTTTCTCTTCTCACAGCAATCCCAAAAGCAGGATCCACAGCATATCCACAACATCTGCTCATCTGTTGTACTGGGTTTGCGTGGCAAGGTTTTGGTAGTGGGGGGGGCCATTAAAGGGTTGGCTTCTGTGAGAAGCTGCTGGAAACTTCCCCTGTATCAGTGAAGAAGGAGGCAGAGGAGGTGCTCCAGGTACCAGAGCAGAGATTCCCCTGCAGCCCCTGGGGAAGACCATGGTGAGGCAGGCTGTCCCCCTGCAGCCCATGGAGGTCCACAGTAGAGCAGATATCCACCTGCAGCCCGGGGAGGACCCCACACCAGAGCAGGTGTGTGCCCAAAGGAGGCTGTGACCCCATGGGAAGCCCGTGCTGGAGCAGGCTCCTGGCAGGACCTGTGGACCCATGGAGAGAGGAACCCATGCTGGAGCAGGTTTTGTGGCAGGACTTGTGATCCCGCAGGGGACCCACGCTGGAGCAGTCTGTGCCTGAAGGACTGCACGCCGTGGAAGGGACCCATGCTGTAGCAGTTCATGAAGAACTGCAGCCCATGGGAAGGACCCACGTTGGAGAAGTTCGTGGAGAAATGTCTCCCATGGGAGGGACCCCATGCTGGAGCTGGGGATGAGTGTGAAGCGTCCTGCACCTGAGGAGCAAGCAGCAGAGACAACGTGTGATGAACTGATCATAACCCCCATTCCCCATCCTCCTGCCCTGCTCGGGGCAGGGGAGGTAGAGAACTTGGGAATAAAGTTAAGCCTGGGAAGAAGGGAGGGGTGGGGGGAAGCTGTTTTAAGTTTTAGTTTTTATTTCTCATTATCCTACTCTGATTTGATTCCCCAAGTTGAGCCTGTTTTGCCTGTGAGGTGAGTGATCTCTTCCTGTCCTTATCTTGACTCACAAGCCTTTCATTGTATTTTCTCTCCCCTGCCCAGCTGAGGAGGAGGAGTGATAGAAGGTTTTGGTGGGCACCTGGCATCCAGCCAGGGTCAACCCACCACATCTGTGCATGCAAAACTCTAAACAGGAGGAAAACGCCTTAGAGCAGCACTGCTCTCCCCCTTCCCTAGCTCTTGCCTCACTTTCTCCATGTCACAGGCTGGTGTTTCCCAGCATGATTTGGCCACTGTAGCAATGTGGCCTTCCAGCTACAGCATAAAAGTCCACTCATCAGAGGATCCAAACACCAAAGAGTCACTGGCTAGGCTAGGCACACACAACAGTACCCAATCCTCTGAAGTAGAGGTAAGTGTTTGGGCAGGGGAGCATGTAGGACTGCATTCAAACTGCTACACTTTTAACAGGATGAGAGAAGACGGCTATAAAGGCTAGAGCAGGGCCAGCTGTTAGAAAACAGCCAAAAATATATGACAGGGAAGGCAATGGGATTGGAGAGTGCAGAGGAATGCTGTGGGTGTGAGGGAAATGTTTTTTAATTAAATTTGGAAAACAACGTGATTATTTTAGCCAGGATCTTTATTGTTAGGAGAAGTAAGTACACTCAAAAGAGGTTAAAAATACTTCACAATGTAACGCTTGAGCAACTTGGAGGTGGCTGGCGGGGAGGACGTGGGAGCACAGAAGAGGATAGGAGTTAGCTAGCTTGCAGCAAAGCAGCAACAATAGTTTTACCCATTAGGATATGAATGGCCAACATTTGGAGTCCTTGTCTTGTAGTCTGGAACAACAGAAAATTCCAGAATGGATAAAACAAGAGTTATCCAGATAGTTTTGGCCTTTGGGGTGGCGTGGAAGGCTGCTCTATGGAAAGAAGGAGGGAATGAAAAAGGAGCACGTGCTACCCTTTGCCATTTCTGAGACTAAAAGTGTAAATAATAACCCACAAAAGAGATGGAGAGCAAAGAAAGGGTACTTAATGCAGCCTTCCCCATCCCTGACGCTGATACCTGCAGCTTCACCTCTCCCCTCCCGGGTCAGAGGTTCTCTCCTCTCCGCCGTACCTGCAAACATTTCCAGTAGCTTTTCCTTCCTCTTTCACATTACTCGGACACCAACAGGAGAAACATCAACGGCAGCCTCCTCACTCTCAGCCAGAGCCTGAACAGCCTCACCTGCCAGGAGGAGCACGGGGGGAAGCTGGCCAAGGCCAACGCAGCACAGCCTGCCTGACTGCTCATTGGAAAGGGCATGCAAAGCTTCGGGGAACTGGAGCACCCTCACTGCACATGGAGTTTTCAGAACGGTTTAGCTGAAGGTGCTCAACAGCTTTTTCAGGCATGTGCAAACAGACCGATTGCAGGCCTGTAAATCACTCACCTCTGGGCAGACTTTCTCAAGAATGGCACAAGGTATAACCTACATGGGCCAATTCCCCTGCCAAACCTAAGTTCCACCTCCAAAGCAGAAAAGCTATAAGGATGTGTCAAAAAACAGCTGTAAAGCATTGTTGGGTTTTTTTTTCCTTAACACACACAACTACAGATGAGCTAGTTGGGCTGAATTTTGCAAGGGAAGTTCCAGCTGATGGCAAGAAATCTAGCCTGGGAAATAAGAGTCCAAAGGGTTAACATCTGAAAAAGCTACAAGCAACTCACACAGCTTTACAGTGGGAAGGGAAGAGAACAGCCATGGCTACAAACTCCCCATATAATTATAGCCTGACTCTTCCCCTGCCTCCCAGAAGAAGCTGTGCTTGCTCAGTCCAATCCTAATTTGGGGAAATAACAACCAACTTCAAACAGCAATTACTCTATTAGACACTACCTTTCACAACATTGCTCTGACAAACATCTGCGTAATATTTTTCAGCATGTTCTTATATCAGGTCTTCCACATCCTGATCTTCCACTCAACAGCATAATCACAGCAGGTATCTACCTAACACCATGATGGAGAACATTGCCACCACAGCTTTTATGTTAAAGATGGCACACAGGATCAATTAAATAAGTTGTCTACAGCAAAATTAAACAATGCATTTGGAAAAAAACTGTGTAAGTAAACAGTTAGGACGCTGCTCCCCCTCCAGACCTGCATTCTCGTACGTGTGCACACGTTTATTATTTATCCACGTGCTGACAGAGGATTTTCTCTCATGCTTGCCCCCCCAATCTTAGCACACAATAGGGTGGAAAAGAAACGATGCTCCTAGCAATGTGACTTACAGCACATGCTGCATCCTCTGGCAAAAATCCCCTCTTGAAGAGTTCTTAACACCAACATTGCTCTAGACAGATATGGATTCCCAGGGTAACGAGTGGCATCTCGAAGACAGTCTAGAGAGGCTCTTGCAAGCACATCCCAAAACAGATAAAGGGTGTGGCAGCGTAAGTCTGGTCACAGACAACATATTGTGACAGCCAGCACCATTCTGTCAGATACCTACAAAAATAATCATTTCCTACCAGCTACCATTTGAACCAGACCAGCAATATCTGCACTGATTTTAAACCTCAACTTAAACTTTGAAATTAACCTGGTATTCATAGGTCACGTAAGATTAACATCTAATACTGTATCACTCTAACAGGTAACAGCAGCTAGTGCTAAGTAGCAAATGCAAAAAGATTGTTTTGCTTTTGTTCAGGTTATAAGGATGAAAAACATATAAAATGGTGAATATATGATCCCAGGCATTGTATCAAGACCAACCCTCAGCATTCCCTTGAGCTGAGCGAACAAGCAATACAAACAGTAAGTTTATTACTCTTACAATGTAAACAGTGGTATGAGATTCATCCCCTGATGTTATTGCACATATTCATAATAACAACTTAAACTACTGTGACTGCTGCCGCTCAAGTATGTAGAAAACTGCTAAAATTAAGTGTCGCAACAAGATTAACTGGGTAACTATTCACTAGTGCTTGCCTGCACCAAAACGTCCTTCACCTTTCATGAGAGGACTCACACAGGTGCACTGCACTTTGTGAGCTCTAAACAAGATATATTTGTTACGTGCTGTGTGAAGTTCCCACGTAGCAGAAACATCACACTGCCTGCAACAACGCTCCTACTCATCTTGCATGCCTGTAATCAACATGCAACAGTCTGGCAGAACTTTTTGCCAAATTAAGAATTAAAACCTTCAAGGAAAAATAGAACACATCAGTCAATGCCAAAGACACAGTTCATACGGCCTGTTTCTTATGCAGTTTGTAACACTGTTGTCAGCATGGGACAGGCACGCTTAGCATCAGCTGAAACACAAGTGACAGATAAAATGCTCTTAAGGCTTTGAAGTCTGTTTTCAAATTCAAAGCACCTTCCAAACAAAAACTCATCACAGCCCTGCGACGTAGATGCCGTCAGCCGTGTTTTGCACATGGGAAAGCAAGAGCTGGCATGACTGACTGCTTTACCCCTGGCCACAAGAGCGATTACTTACCAAACTAGGACTACAATGGGAGTTTCCCCTTTCCAGCCCCACGCTACAGCTAACTCGGCTTTCCCCCCGCCCCGCCCCACGCACTTTTGAAGCACACCTAATCCCGAAAAACAAAGAAATGTGGCAAGCCGGTAAGCACAGTACCGTATCCCCCTCCGAACAGGAGCATCCAAGCATGCTTTGGAAGCAACCCCCCGCCCGTGCAGGCGAGGGCCAGCAGCTGGGACACCCGCAGGGACGCAGTGCTCCCGGATGCTCCGGCCGCTGAAACACGCTGCGGATATTAAGGCCAAAAGACACGACGAGACCCACTTAAGGTGTCACGGCCAGCGCTCGCTGCTCGGGCTGCGGCACCTCCCGAAGCCCGCCCGGGGGCGGCTGCCGCACGCCGCCAGCCCGCCCTGCCGTACCACGCTCCGCGAGCTGGCAGTCCCCACGGGAAGAAATCACAAGCAGCAGCCTCGGGCCGCCGCCGCTCGGCACCCACCCCGGCCCTCTCCCCTCACAGAGACGCCCGGGGCCGTTCAACGCCCTGAGCGGAGCCGCGGCTCCCGCCCGCCCCGCCCCCGGCTCACCTTCCCCGCCGGGCGCCCGGCTCCTACATCTCCTCCCGCTTCTGGAAGCTGATGCTGGCGTACGCGCTTAAGTCGTCGCCGGAGTGGCCGCTCCCGCGAGGCTGGCCCGGGGGCTTCGGCGGCGGCTGCTGCTTCCCCCCCGGCAGAGCGGCGCCCTCGGCGGGGGGGTGGAGGCGGTGATGGCGGCGGTGACTGAAGTCCTTCACCAAGTCCAGGTCGATGTAGTTGAGCCCGTTCTCCAGGGCGGGCGCGGCCCCCGGCTCCCGGCGGGCAGCGGGGGCGCCGGCCGCCTCCCCGGCGGCGGGCCGCAGCCAAACG
>VYZV01023456.1:7274-34844 GCA_013401275.1 Pandion haliaetus | reverse complement strand
AAGAGAGCAAGTGATGTTCCATTAACTGTGGGTTCCTCTGCTTTGCAGGGTGTTCTAGACACTGGTAAGAAGCTTTCAGATGATAACACAATTGGAAAGGAGGAGATACAGCAGAGACTGGCTCAGTTTGTGGATCACTGGAAAGAGTTAAAACAATTGGCAGCTGCTAGGTGTGTGAGATGTTTTTTTAAAATTCAATATTAATTAAAACAGTTACATGGACTCGTAATGACCAGATTTACTGAGTTTCAGGGGTTTAGGGTATGGGTCATTAGTAATATGATGTAATAGCACATGTCAGTGACGACAGGCTCTAGGAGACTATTGAAAAGAGATTAATGATAACGTTCCTCAGTAGAAACATGAGTCTTTTTTTGAGGTATTCTGTGTTTAGCCTTTTCTTGCACCATTTGGAAACCATAGACTTGAAATTAACTGCCCTTAATCCACTACCAGGTTGTTTTTCTGAATAGAAGCTGTTGGGAGAAAATGATCGTTTTAGTCCTTCAATAGCTGCAGGCTTTGTGGCCTAGTGAATTTCTAGAGCTGTAGACACTGCAGTCTGCTGCTGGAGAAGTGAAGTGTGAATGATTGTGTGTTTAGGGTTCAGCCTCTGTGCAGTCTTAGGTTTTCTGCTACTGTAATCTATTTTTACATCTTGTATCTAAAAGCCATAAAGCAACACTCTGACTAATTTTACCTTTCTTTTCCCATACAGGGGTCAGCGTCTAGAGGAGTCTCTGGAGTACCAGCAGTTTGTAGCAAATGTTGAGGAAGAAGAAGCCTGGATCAATGAGAAAATGACACTGGTAGCCAGCGAGGATTATGGGGACACCCTTGCTGCTATCCAGGTATGGAGAAAGTTGTCAGCTCTTCGTTGTTCTTGTTGCATTATTGTTGGTTAGAGCTTAACGAACCTTTCCTTTAACAGTCTTTCCAATTTAGAGGTTATTGTTGGTTCCTTTTGAAGGCCTACATTGTAAAAAAACATGAATTAATTTTATAAAAGCATCCCCAGTATGTTATTTCCTGTAGAAATGACTTGCAAGTTGGTGTAGCTTTGCATCTCTTGACCTCTGATGGGCAGTCCTGGTTAAATCAAATGGCTGAAGTTATATTTGAAGTCAGTATCTGTCTTCCTTTTGTCCACAGAAAAACAGCAAGTTGTGCTAATCAGCTAAGATTAATAGTTTTTGTCAGAAAAAGTTTATGCTAGCTGATTATAACAATAAATTCTCTTTGGTTTTTTTTATTTTTAATAAGTGGTGAGAAATTATTTTAAAAAGTGACTGTGTATTGTATTTGCAGGGCTTGCTGAAAAAGCATGAAGCATTCGAGACTGATTTTACTGTCCACAAAGACAGGGTGAACGATGTTTGTGCTAACGGAGAGGATCTCATTAAAAAGGTAAGCATAAAGTGGTAAACAAAAAAAAACCCTTCAAAGGCTACCCAAGACATTTTCATGTCGAAGTATACTTACTCTTCTCTGAGGATTGATTTGTCATCTCTTTTTGAAAAGAGCTCTTACTCATTTTTTGCAGCTGAATAAGCTGTTGGTTGGTGTTAACTGCTTTCAAAGCTATTTCTTGGACAGTGGATGTACATCGAGAACAAAGTCTTTCAGTTGAAGTCCTTGTTCTGTCACCAACTTACAGGATGCCTTGGAAAACCTTAAGATCATATGGTATGCATTGTGGTTTTTTTGTCCTGTCATGTAGAACAATCACCATGAGGAGAACATTACTGCCAAGATGAAGGGCCTCAGAGGCAAGGTGTCAGATCTGGAGAAAGCAGCAGCTCAGAGGAAAGCCAAGTTGGATGAGAACTCTGCCTTCCTCCAGTTCAACTGGAAAGCAGATGTTGTGGAGTCATGGATAGGTATGTTCTACGTTGGGGCACAGTATCCTGTCACAAAGAAACTGAAACGCTCCTTCATTTCAGAAGATCTCAAATAGCTTCTCACCAGCTGTTGTAATGAGCAGACCTAAATCCAAAGTAATCAGCAGTGCTATACCTGATTTATGCTTTTAGGGTAACCTAATTTGGAATAAAGGAAATGTTTGATATGGAGGTTGACATTTTTACTGAATTCGTTTCATTTTCCAGGTGAGAAGGAAAACAGTCTGAAGACAGATGATTATGGACGCGATCTCTCTTCTGTGCAAACACTACTCACCAAACAGGTTAGTGCTAATGCTGCTTCCACCCCGTAAGTGGTGGAGAGAACAGGTGAACTCATCTAGAGTAGACAAGAATCTAGTATTTATGTTTGAAATACATGCAGGATATGGGAATAGTTAAATAAAAATACAATCTAAAATATTTTGTTCTTCTTCTAATGCTTCAGGAAACTTTTGATGCTGGACTTCAGGCTTTCCAGCAGGAGGGAATTGCAAACATCACAGCTCTGAAAGACCAGCTACTAGCAGCCAAACATATCCAGTCAAAGGCCATTGAGGCTCGGCATGCTTCCTTGATGAAACGCTGGAATCAGCTGCTTGCTAATTCTGCTGCCAGGAAAAAGAAACTCTTGGAGGCTCAGGAGCATTTCAGAAAGGTGAGCGGCCAAACAATGGGGCTACAAAAATCTTACTGTTCTCTTTGAAAAAAACATACAACACTTGCAATTTCTGTAGCTTTTTCATTTGCAGCTAATGATAATGGAGATCCTGGAGACTTGGCATAAGAATTTTTGAGATGCTTGCAAGAAATAAGTAATAAAGGCAAACTGTCACTGATGCATGTTAATTCCAGATCGACTCATACAGAATATTTGCATTACTGCATAACTGAACACCTGGATTGTTTTCTCTTTTCCAGGTTGAGGATCTGTTCCTGACTTTTGCAAAGAAGGCGTCTGCCTTCAACAGTTGGTTTGAGAATGCTGAAGAGGACCTGACAGATCCTGTGCGCTGTAACTCACTGGAAGAAATCAAAGCACTGCGAGAAGCTCATGATGCTTTCCGTTCTTCACTTAGTTCTGCCCAAGCTGACTTCAACCAGCTGGCAGAGCTTGATCGCCAGATCAAGAGCTTCCGTGTAGCCTCCAACCCATATACTTGGTTTACTATGGAGGCTCTTGAAGAAACGTGGAGGAATCTGCAGAAGATTATCAAGGCAAGTCACAGAGAGAGGGAGAGACTCTTCATAGTTTACAACCTTTCAAGTCTTCCCTGGAAGTTATCCTCCAAGATAATCAGTACACGAGTTTGTCACTTATACTACAGTTGGAAATATCTCAAAATTTAGGAGCAAAAAAAAAAAAAATTCATTAGCTATAAACTTGTTTTCATGGTCTTCCATTTGTGGTCTTTCAAAAGATAAAGCACATGTCCCTTGCTTGCTAATTATAAAATATTTCGTGTCCATGTTATGCAATAAAGTAACTGCTAGTTCAATTCCAGTTCTCAAGACTTCAGTCAGAGTGTTCTGTGTTGTCATCTTAAATGATTTTGTCTAGATACCCAGGACACTCCTTGAGCGCTCAGTCTTGTTTTGAGCTTCAGAACTGTGCTGGTATACAGCTCTTAGTTTTTGGGTTTTATTACAGGATGAGGGCAATCACATTATTTCTCTGTTTGAAATTATTTTTGTTCATTTCTCAGGAACGTGAACTGGAGCTGCAGAAGGAACAGCGAAGGCAGGAAGAAAATGACAAATTGCGCCAGGAATTTGCTCAGCATGCTAATGCTTTCCATCAGTGGATTCAGGAGACCAGGTATAGTTTGTCTTCCCAGGAGCTGCCCTTAGAGAACTGCTCAGCTAATATTTGTATCCATCCTACCTCTCTTTGGTCTGTCTAAATTGTAAATGTCTCCTGCTAAAAAACAGCTATTCAGGACTTGGTAATTTCCTGCAGTTGGGATTTGAGGGGAGGCCCTGTTAGCCACAGGGAAGAGAAAAGCCGTGAAACACCAGACTTTAAAAATGCTTCTGCTTCTGAATTCATTTTCCTGCAGTAATTCCAGTTACCCAGGACTTCACTCTTCTCCAGTTATTCCTGAACTAGTCTGCAGTACAGCTAGGGGGGTGGGGAACAAACAGCTTGAAGCTGTTGAAGCTGTTGTTGGTGTGAAGTGCCAGTGGTGTTTCTGTTAATGCTCCTTTTGTATTGAATAGCATATTAGAAATCTCACTAGAATTTCAACAGAGAAAGAAGCTGTGAAAAAAGCTTAAGACTACTTCGTAATCATTTACCTGGGGTGCTGTCTAATAACATCCTTGCCTTGGGAGAGGTAGTAAAGATTTAACAACTGCGTTAGAAATAAAAAATCTCAAGGTTGAGAGTTGCAGTGAACTGAAGAGCATGTTTCTAGAAAACAGAGGTAACCGTGCTCAGACAGTGCTGTTAGCCACGTCTGACACACTCTGGTTGTGGTTCAGAGGAGGTGAGTTCTGTTTTCATGTAATCCTGTGATTCTTCGTCTCTGTGTGTTTACAAATAGTTCTGTATGTGTCTTCATGAAATAATGAAATATAAATATGATTTTTAACTTTTTGATGTTTGCTTCCCACCCAAATCTCTGTCCCTCTTTTACTGTCTTGTCTCTGTCCTGCTGCCTGATGTTTGGATCTTCACATTCTACAGGACTTACCTGCTAGATGGGTTAGTATTGAATTTTATATCTTTAAAAATTTGGTGATGTGTTCTGCTCCGTCTGTGTGTTTTCTTCTGTCACTACATTGCTTGTGAAAGCTGCGCTGAAACCCCTTTTATTAGAAAAGAGCAATCTGTGGCTGAGGTGCACAGACACAAGAAACAAGGTTTTGGAGTAGATTAAGTATAAACTAGTAGAAAGATAACAATTTCCTAGTCAAAAGCAGAAGAAATTATTAATGGGTATCCACTGGCATACCATGGAAGTCCTGACTCTTGTTCTTGCTTTCTCTGAGGGCTTGCACAAGAAAAGGCTCTTAATCTGATGAGATACGGGAGAACTTAGAATAGTCTGCCTTTGGAAAACTGCCAACATTCCTAGTTTTCCGGCACTCAGAGACTCGCTTAGTGAAATAAACTTTTCCATTATAACTGTTCTCAGAACAATTAAAGCTCCAAAGTATTGACCATTTTGGGTAAGGAGGAGGGAAGATTCCTATGAAGAGGCTTTACTGAAATTACGTATCTTAAAACTCTGTAGTATGCAAATACGAACTGCCCGTTTTTTAATCTGTTGCATAACCATGCCCCACAAAGATTATATTCTTGATAGGAGAAAGCAAAACCATCCAACATGAACCCACGAATTTGCCTGGGTTTGCAGGCAGTTTGATGCTGGCAGTTTTAAGTCCGCTTTGTGTCCGTGGGAATAGTTCCTGATGAGGATGCATGCTGGTCATTTGTCAAGAAGTGGAAAGGAACTAATAAAATCTCTTAAATGTCTTCAGATTGCCAAACCCTCTGACAGTGTGTCTGTCCATTTAACTCTCTTCAGTATTAAAAATCTGCAGCACAATGGAGGCTTTGTAATAAGACATAATGTAAAATGCTAACAAATCGTGGATGGGCCTGGTGCAGAGGCCTGTATGTCAGCCCTGTCTAAAGTGCTGGAGAGGAGGCAGGGCCCCTTCTCATAAAGAGAGAAGGCTTTTCATAATAAAAGGGTGGAATCTTTGCAGATAACTGCTTCTTATTTGCTCTGTAATGATCACCAATGTCTCATGTTCTGCTGTTTCTGCCAGATAAAAATAATTTGCCCCATTTTTGTTGTACAGTTTAATGGAACTAAGCAAATTTTCCTGGAACGGATGCTGAATTCTCTGTTCCTTTGTAAAGTAGTGTTGTAGATTAGTTCTGGTATCCAAGAACGAGTGGACAGAAAGGAGCCATTTACTAAAAGATGCAGGGTCAGAGTTCGAGATCACCATGCCAAGCTCTTTTGTTGAACAAATTACCAGAAGGCTGCTGATATGCCAGGCAGAGTTTGTCCTTAATTCTGCATGAATAGATTAAAAAAGCCGATTTAGTTCAAAGAGGCATTGGCTGGGCTTAGCCTTCCTCGGCAAGAGGGCAGGCAGAGCTTCAGAGAAGTTTCAAGAGTTGCCATGCGTACACCTTGCTTTTCAGTGTGCTGTAGTTGCTTGTGTGCGCCCAGCGCTGCCTGGAGGAGGTTTTCTTTGGGGAGGGGAGAAGAAAAATGTGGAGTTTAGGAAGAATGCCTTTAAAGAATCTGTAGATGAGTTAACTGCAAGACTTCAATTTATCTCTCAGTGAGACTCACTTTTTTGTGACTTACACAAAAATAATAACCGATTATTTTTGTGTATGTGCAACCAGCATTTGAATAATTTTCTTTCATTAAGTACTTGCTTGTGTTTGCTGCAAGGTGGTGCTGGCTTGGAGTGTGGCTCCACTGCGGTGGCTGTGTTCTGGTGTGTTCTTTACTCTGTTCTTTCTTCCTTCCATTTTGGAATTTACTTGGTTTCTTTTCTTTGACTAGCATAGCGTATCGTCGTGTCATTCGTGTCTATCAGTATGAAGTTGGGGATGATCTATCTGGAAGGTTTTTTCTTCTTATTTTCTTACCTCACTTTGGTTTTCAAATGCACTCGTTTTAATTCCAAGGCTCGCTTTCCTTCCAACTAACTTTCACGGCTTAGAGATGCTTGGAGGTTTGTTTCCCTGTTGACTCTTTCCACGGCTGGTTCCCAGCTTCCTGCTCAGGGTTCTGGGTGTGTGCTTCATCTCTTTAAACATGCGTTGAACCTGAGCCTTAACCCTGTGGTGAGAAACACCCAGATGTTTGGTGCGTTTTCATCGCTACAGAGTGATTCAGCACTTGAAGTCCCTTTCTCAAGAAACTCAAAAGCATGTAGGATAGATTTCAGTGGGGATGAGAACCTGGTTTTAGTGACTTAAGTTTTAGGAATTTAAATACCAGAGAGTCAAAGGAGAGGACAGCCCACCTGCACAGCACCTAGACTCACTGTCCGTGCGCAGGTCATTCAGGATGAACTCTCACCGTACATGTTGGAAGGACAGAGATTCTTGAACACTGCTGCTTAAAGGTTGCCTAGGATCTTGGGGGGGGGGAAAGCAGCATCCAGAGGCTTTCCATAGCTAGTCCATATGAAGAGATCTTGAAGACCATCGCCACAGTGGTGACCTTTGTATGCTGGCGTGGAGGCTGCAGTGTGCCAAGAAGCTCAGTGTGGAAATTGGACTGAGAGGAATGGCTGTGCCTCAGTTTCTCTGAGTGCAGGATGGGAGAGGTGGGGCAGGAAAGGCAACTGTCCGCCAACCTTTGCTGTGTACGAGAGGTCTTACCGTTTTCTGCAGAGATTATGCCATATTAAGATTACTTTTAAACCAAACCAGTCATTTTCAAGGTCCTTTTCCCCCATTTTATTCCCATGTAACACACCTCTGTAGAGCTCCTGTACCTTACTGGCAAATCTAGCCCATCTCCAGTGAATCACCTGTAGTTTGTGTGTGTGTGTGTGTGTGCGCGCGCGTGTGCGCTGGGCACGGTGGAGTGGGGTGGAACTGCACCAACTTTCTAATTTCATTAGGCCCAGTAAAGCGGGCGCTTTGGATCTGGCATGAAGTGTGGCTGCTGATCATGTTTGCCTTTCAAATGGGGCTAGAAATTAACTATATAGAGAAATAAGAATCAAACAAGATGTATACATGTCAGTCTGAAACAGGATGAGTCAGAATAAACGAAACAAAAAATGTTTAAATATCTACAGGAGAATATACTGCTGTAAGGATTTTTAATTTCAAGGAAGGACTGTTAATTTCAAGCCCCACCTGCCATTTTTATGGGATAAGTGCATTCTCTCACTGTGATTCTGTGTTTAGGTCTTGTATGGTGGAGGAATCAGGAACACTGGAATCACAGTTGGAAGCTACTAAAGTAAGCAATGCTCACCTATTGCTAAAACACCTTTCCCGACTGATGACTTGGGAACACAGGGTGGGAATGGAAATGCATGCAATCATATAGCAAAATCTTAATTGACTTTACACATTTTAAGTACCGAAGAGTCCTTTGGGATTATCTATTTATGTATTCAACGTCTGCTTACATCACAAACTGTTAAACATCACTCTGGTGTAGTTTTCCTTTTTGTTCTTTTTTTCTAAATGAGTGGGGTAGAGCAGAGCGGATACAGTATTTTCAGCATGCTTCCTAATAAGAGGGGGTTTTTGTCTCAAGAAGGGGTTTGCAAGCCCTGTTGGTTTCAATAGTGTGCATGAAGACAAACATAGTTTTGGATACTGTTTCACAAATCCCAGTATATATATATATAATCCTAGCAGAAAAAGAGTATAACCATTCCTCCACTGCCAGCCTATGTTCTGACTTTTTAAGGGCTTTTTTGCACTCCTTGATTTTCTCCTTTTCACTCCCTCTTAACAGCGCAAGCACCAGGAGATCCGAGCTATGAGGAGCCAGCTGAAGAAGATTGAGGACCTTGGAGCAGCCATGGAAGAGGCGCTTATCCTGGACAACAAATACACGGAACACAGCACCGTGGGGCTGGCACAGCAGTGGGACCAGCTTGACCAGCTGGGGATGAGGATGCAGCACAACCTGGAACAGCAGATTCAAGCTCGGTATTGCCTACGCCACGTGTGGCGTAAAGTATATCTAACTTTGGGAGGGATAGAAGACAGGAGACGCATCTGCTTGTGTCTGAAAACAAACCTTGTGCAGTCTGTGGTAATGAGTCTCTCCTATGCTCTGACTAATGGGTGTAGTGAGCTTGTAAATCCCCACCACCTCCTGGCTCTCTTCAGAGGGATGAAGTTAGCAGTTTTGGAAATAGTTCCTGTTGGACGTTAGTAGTGATGACATCTCGGGGGAATTGATGTATTCTCTTGAGCTGTGGTGATGTATTGTTTGCTCATTTGTCCTCACCTTCTGATGCAGACGCTGGCTTGGGGCAGATGGACTCCAGCAGAGTTCTGCAGTTCAGGAACTGTTCACGAGCTTTGCTGCTTCCTTTTCAGAAACACGACTGGAGTCACCGAGGAGGCCCTGAAGGAGTTCAGTATGATGTTCAAGTGAGTCGCAGGGAAAGCATGCCAGAGGAAACACTTGTGAGAGATTTCTGGCACATGGATGGCTCCTGTTTGCAGGATTCTCTGACTGATCTGTTTGTAGCTCCTTTGTTGTCTGCCCAATTTTGTGCTGAGCTGCTCTGATCTCTGCCAGATGGCGGGAGCCTCCAGAGACACGGCCGCCTGGGAGCCTCTCCTGGGCACCCTCACTTGTGGGTGGGCACAGTGGTGTAGGAACTGCGACTGTCAGTGAATTCCAGCTGGAATATAGCTGGTTTTTGGATGCATTTTAAGCAAAGTAAAGAACTTGTGCTTACTTTTTATGTATCTTAGATGAACTACTTATTGATTCAAGCTGATTTGTCTAGAATAGCGGGCTAGTTACAATCTGTTGTAGTTTTCAGCCCACTTTATAGCTTTCAGTACTCAACAACTGACACTTAAAAATGTGGTTTTGTTTTTATGTTTTTAGGCACTTTGACAAGGACAAATCTGGACGACTTAATCACCAGGAGTTTAAGTCTTGCTTGCGCTCTCTTGGCTACGACCTCCCTATGGTTGAGGAAGGAGAGCCAGACCCAGAGTTTGAGTCTATTCTTGACACTGTAGATCCCAATAGGTATGTGGGTTGGACCTTTTATTTTTATATTGCAAAATACTACATCGGTAACCTTTGGGAGTTTGGCTGGAAGGTCTCGCACAGGCTGAGAGCTGTGCTTGCTTCTGTTGTGGAGAGGCTAGGGTTTTTTTCACAACAATTCGTGTAAAAGAGACTTTACGAAGGCGAGACTGACATCCGTGAAGAAGCTCACTTTATAAAATGATCTGGTGTTGACAGCCTCCTGCATTAAGACTTTCCCTCCTCCCAGAAAAGTTAAAGCCCCTCTCAGGAGGGTGTGGAAGTGCTGTGCTCGGGTATTAACGACGGCACTGTTCACACGCTGTGTTTCACCGGCAGGGATGGACACGTCTCGCTGCAGGAGTACATGGCGTTTATGATCAGCAGGGAAACAGAGAACGTGAAATCCAGCGAGGAGATTGAGAGCGCTTTCCGCGCCCTCAGCTCCGAGGGGAAGCCCTATGTGACCAAGGAGGAGCTCTACCAAGTAAGTACTGGTTGTGGCCCACCAGGGAGGAGCAGACGGAGGCTTTTTGTTTGTAGATTGTTAACAAAGACCAGCACTAATTGCTTGGAGGTGCATATCGCTGTGATTGAGTCAGTTCTGAACCTGCCAGGGTATCCTCTGCACAGAATTGATGGTAACAGCCCTACCCAGTTGCTTTCTTGGCTCTACCGAGGAAGAGGAAAAGCTTTAACTGCCAAAGAACTACTTGGGTTGAGTAAAACAAGAGCTGCTCAAAGGCCTGGGAAGGGCGTGCATTCAATGTGTCTGTCCTCAGAAACTGATGATGCTTTCCTTTCATCACCTGGGAGACTAGAGGGAGATGTTTCTCCAGACAGTGATTCAAAGGAGAAACTTAAGCCTAAGCTTAGACAGCATGAACATCTCCTCCCTCTCACAGCCCTGCCAAGACAGCAAGTTTTTCCTGTCTGAATCCCACCAGCTGGCAGGGAAATAAAGAGGTTGCACTTCTTCCTCGTATCAGTTACCTGTTCTATCTTCTCTTTGGTGGGAAGACTCGGGTCAGAGCTTCCCGCCCTTAGCCAAGCAGTGTGACCAGCCAGAGCATTTCCATGCCAGGTGTAGTTCTGCTACTCTGGCTTCTGCGCCGAGCTGTGTGCCCCGGGGAAGGGGAGGGCTGCCTGTAAATGCCGCATCCGCAGCCTCAAAGTGCCCGTCCCCACCTCTGCGCTTTGTCTTTGTCTTTCAGAACCTGACCCGGGAACAAGCCGATTACTGCATTTCTCACATGAAGCCCTACATGGACGGCAAGGGCAGAGAACTTCCTTCTGCCTACGACTACATCGAATTTACACGTTCACTCTTTGTGAATTGATCTAAAACACTAGTACCAAAAGATGCAAAGAACATGCTCACGTTTGCTGACTATAGCTCTGCATGTGTCTCTCTCTCTCTCTCTTTGTGCTCTACAATAATCAGTGTTACTTTATGATGTAACCTTAAACTGCTTAGCTTAAAACTCTTAGGGAAAACAAACATATTGCAGTGTGCTTCAATAAAAGTTACTGGTTGAACCACATCATCTTGTGTTTAATGGCTAAATGCAAATTTAACTGTTGGGTGGATGAAATTCCAGCTGTCAGTCACATGTGTTGTACAGGCCCACACTCTGGAAGTGGTGAGTGCTCAGGCAACTTCTCCTGGAGTCAGAGTAGTACCAGGGTTCACACAGCTGGTTGTGTTGCTGCCTTAGTCCGTGACCTCGCTTGCCAGCTGCTCCAGACAATTCACTTCCCTGGGTCCCTGCTCGGTGAAGTCGGAACTCAGCTGCCAGACTTTGACTGTACCGGTAGCATCCCCTGCTGCCAAGAGCCGAGTTTGCTTGGTGTTAAATTCTAAACAGTACACGGGGTGTTCACCCGCAGCCTGCTTTATGGAAACGGCCGGCTTCTGCGAGCTCTTCTCAAAGTCAAAGAGGTACACATCTCCTATAACACAGAAACATTTATTGCAGCTTTATGGCATCAGACTTTGTATTTAACAGCAGATGAGTATCTCCTTAGTCTGGAACTAAGAGTTGTTCTTTTTAACCTGTTTCCCCTTGCCTCTGATGGTGTCTAGGCTGTGATAGATAGCTGACAGCACTGCAGGGCAGCATGGATTTATTCTGCTGTCAGAGACCTGTAACCAGCTTGCCAAATTCTGTGAAATCTCAATTCCTTAACTCAAAAATGTTTGGGCAATTTTTGAAGGAAAAAAGTTCTTGTTTTAAACCATTAGCTCTAGAAATAAATGTCAAAATCAGGGAAGCTGGAAGTAAGTTTTAGCCACAGTAATCTTGTCATGTTCTATCCCTGTGAATGACTGGCAACAGAAGTAAAGGTACCATCAAAAGTGAAAAATAACTGTGACTGAAGTCGTCTTGCTAGAGTTAGAAATTAGTCCGTTACACTAATTACACAGTACAAACAATGGTCACTGCTGTCTGTTTGTGGTAAGTGCTAATCAGTACACTTGTATGAATTAGTACCCAGCACAATCTTAATCTCACGTCTAAGAATAGGCACCTGCAGTTACTTGCCTTCCCCAGATGCAGCTGCGAAGACCAGTGGTCGAACTGGAGACCAGCGTACACAGAAGAGGTATTTCTTTGATAACTGAAGAGAAATGAGGGGTTGTGTCTGCAACATGGAGTGCAAGTGAACTTGTCCATCAGTCCCACAGCTCAGAAAGAGGTTCCTGGGGGAGGGAGGAAGCAAGAAACTTTTGGCTTTATTGCTAAAGGTACAGAACAAACCCCACTACAGGAGTGTAATCTTGGACAATATTACTGATTTGCAAAGGTCTGAAGGTGTTTCGTAAAGCAGCGATTTCCCAGCCGTAGCCTGGGATGTGGTCTGTAGAGACACAGCTTCGTTACTGCCCTCAGTTAAGTTTAAGGAGGGCTCGTGTTGTCCATGCAGTATTGCTGGTGGGTTGTGGGCCAGGGATGCCCAAGAACTGCTGATCCAGAGACAGGCATTGTTAGAGCTGGGTTTGTCTCATGCAAATTAAATGCAAACCTGGGCTGTCAGCATGTTTCATAGAAATATGCCTTGGGGCCTCTTCCACGGATGGTGGGTAAATGCAGGCAGAGATGTGAGCTGCTAATTTAAATTCAGGCAGCTACTAGTAAGATTGCTACTGGGCAGATCATTTAACCACTGATAAATAGATCACTTTCTCAGCTCCTCCCCTTGTCTTTAAATTGAGCTTTAGTGTTAACATCTAGGATGAGCTAAGGAAGGTGCTAATGTTCTACCCTGGCCTGAGTGCAGATACTTTTTTGTGTTACTCATGTTGTACCCACACACGGCATATTCGAGTGGGCAGCTTCACCAGAGCCAAGGGACGTGGTTTCTCCTACGATGGGAAGTTACTTGATCAAGTTCCCAATGCCAGTGACCCTTTTTTGGAACTTGTACACAAACACAGCCCCCGCCCCCCACCATGGGCTATTTGAAAAACGCATGTTTAGAGCCACCAATAATTGTGTCCAACATGCAGCACCAGTGTAAATTCACAGCACTCGCCTGTGGAAGGGCGAGCAGCTCACGGAGTACACTGGCCCACCGTGCGGGGAGAAGGCAAGCTCAGCTGGTGCCCTGAGGGGAACAGAATTGCCTGTCGGAGGGAGAGCCAGCGTCTCCGCTGCAGTGGAGCATTTCAGGGAACAGCCGCCTTCCACGCCGACAACGAACACGCAGGGATCGAAGTGTGAAAAAGAGAGTGAGGTCACACCCACAGCTGTCTCTCCCCTGGTGAACTGGGAGAAAAAGAGACAAAGCTGTTGTAAGAGCTGGGGGCTCCAGTGAAATGCACGCACGGTTACAGCAGCGTGAACTGGGCTGCCAGGGACCCAGCGAGCTGTTTGCTGCACAACTTGCACAAGCTGCAATGTTCGCAGCACTGCTCAGCTTTTAACCTGTGCAGCATCCTCCTACAAGGGGATTCATGTGAATTAATATTATTACAAGCAAGTTCTTCTCCATCCCAGCAGCTTCTCTTTAGGGCAGGGCAAAACCCAGGCTCTTGCCAGTCTTCCAAGGAATGATCTCCGTATGGGTAAGAAGAGGGATGAAGGGTTACTGCATATGTTCAAAAGGGACTTTTCCTGGCCCTTCTCGTGTGGAAAGCGAGCTCTGCCACATGGGCTCCGGAGCTAAGAGTGTTTTTGTCAAATCAGCCCTCTTCGAACTGCTGAACTCACCTTCTTCAGCTGAGTGCTGCGAGGGATCTGCTGAGCTACCATGGCAAATCCTTCGGCCAAGGCCAGCCGACCATCTCGCTCCTCCCTCCACACCAGGATCTTCCCATCCGTCGACACGCTCAACAGCCGGGAGTGGTTTCCGTGCTTGGCATCAGGTAACCAGTTAACCTGTTCCAAATGCCATGAGCTCTTGACAAGGGGGACTGTCACAACTGCGAAGCCCACACTCAGCAGCGTGCGGTCCCCTGACCCGCCAAGACGACACAGGAGCAGAGCCAGGGGGCAGCCAGTAATCTTGGTACCGAGCCAGCATCTGCTGGGAGCTGGCACACAGATGTAGATGCTAGGAGAGAAACGTGTTTAGGTGTTCAGGGCTGAATTCTGTACTACGGTTTCTATGGTTCACCTGCCATCACATCTGATACGTGGTATTTATAGCGCTTTCACCCAGCCATAACCAGCAGCATTTTCCTGGCTTTCAGATGAGAAAACACAGATTGCCCAGAGTCACAGGACCCCAGGACAAAAAAAAACAGGAGGAAGCCACACTGTATGACATGCTCAAAGCACACAGCTTTAAGCTTCCAACCAGGGATCAGTGATACTTTGCTACTTACATTTTTTAAACCACTACAAGTATTGTTAGCTGCATCTGCATCAACAAACAGTTACAGCACGGGAATGGGCCTACTCTTCATTTATCCTGAACAGTGAGAAGTTATTTTTTACAGGGTGAGTGTCAAGTTCAGCAAATGCCTGTTCAGTAGCTAGATTTGGGGAAAAATAGCCCATCAAAAGGGAACATAACTGCAGAAATGTAGCAGCCTGTCTGTGGATAGGAGCTGAAGGGGTGAAATAGAGCAATGGCAACTCTCACCTCCCTGAGCCGTGTCTGCTGTAGATGTTCTCTGTTACCTGATAAACTGGATCAGTGTGAGTGTCATCTGTCATCCCTGTCCTCCAGATCACAGGGTCTTCTGTTCTGCTGGTATCCCACACCACCAGCTCCCCGCTGAAAAGGCCACCTGAAAAGACAAAGATGAAATACTCAAGGTCTAATAGCTCAGAACAAATGCACAAATGCAGCTATGGTGGAAACAGGCCCACCAGCTTCAAAGGACTGGCAGTTATATACAGAGCACAGTGAGCTCTGGTGTAAGAGAATATAGCTCTACCAAAGTAAGTACACTCCTCCCACTTACACCCAGGGCTGAATTTCCTTCTATCATCTCTCTCTGAGGAGATGATACAAAGGCAGCTGTCACTGGAAAAGCAGCAAGTCCCAGTTCAGAAGCAACAGTGCACTTGTCGATGTTGCTGAGCATTAGTTCCTCAGTTGGAGGAGCTGCAACACCATTACTTCTGCAAGAAATCTTAGGCTGAGCTGAGAGAGAGAAAAAAAAATGATCCAAGCTGAAGGAAATAAGGGTACATTTCAGATAGGATCTAAGGTAAGAGCAACCTACCAGCTATCAGTGAAGGCTGGGAGGGGTGGAAAGCCAGGCACATGACAGAACTGGGAACATCCACCACTAGGTCAGGGTGCTGTGGATTCAACCCTCTTCTGTCCAGATTCCAGGTACAAACATAGGATTTTTCTGTGCTCCAGTCCCCACCGTCCAACCTGAAGAAGAGAAAGCTACATCTTGCCTTGTCTGTTCTGCAGAGAATCCCAGTCTAGCAGAGCTCTGGTATGTCCCATTGGTCATTTAAACGTGCTGCTTTGTGGCTTGAAGGAAAACTGAAGTGAAGGGATCATGAGGTGATGAAACTTTTCTGCAGGCTAGTATACATACAGTATGTGTCAGTGTACTTACTTACAGAACAAAGTGCCAGCAAGTAAATCTCAGATCACTACTCCAAGACCTACCAACCATTCAAATAATGGGAACAGTCTAAAGGGTGCATACAGAAAGTTGCTATGAGTATTTGGGAATGAAAATCCAAAGAGACCAAATTGCTGCTGATTTGCAAACTGGCTGAGCTGCAAACCATGTTTCCTCTAAAGAAGTGCTCAAAGATCCAGGGTTTGAGAGTACACAGCGAGGAATATCTTACCTGGAGGACTGATAGGGGCTGAAAAGACTTACTGAGTCTTGCTTGGCCTGAGATAAGCAGCATGATTTGAAGTCCAGGTGCCTCCACAGGAACAGAGAACATCCTTCACAACACCAAATGGTGTTGCTGACCCTGCACGAATCATGCCATGTACCCCAGCTCTAGAGATTTCAATCCACTCCTATGTGCATCATACTTGTTTGCCACAAGCGGATCATGAATTATTACTCTGGGATGCTAACAGACACCTGCCACTCTACTTCCTTTATTATTTCTACCTCCTTCATTCATCAGATGCTTACCGAAATGTTACATGTATTCTGTCACTAGCGCCACACTGACCAATATGATGTCCCATCTTGCTACAAGGAGACAATATGGAGGACAGAGATCTACAGAACAGTCAGTGGTCAGGACAGGAAGCAACAATTTTGAGCCTGACTTCCACTGCCTTTATTTGACGCTCTTAATTCTTTCATCAGAAGAGATATGATCAAATAAAAGGAGCAATTTTTCATCCAATGGGTAGTTGGATCTGTGAAACTCCTTACTAAAGGCTGTTGTAGATGCTAAAAGTTTACACAGATTCACAGAGACTGTGTAAGTTCATGGAAGGGAATTCTACCAAGGGTAACCACAGACATAGAAACCACATTCTAATCTGAGAACAGGTGTAGACTGGGAGAGCAGAAGGAGCAACTGACACACAGGTTTGTCCTGTTTTACTGTCCTATGCATTCACTTGTGGATACCCTTTTTGCTGGGGCTTTTAATCTAAGGAGAAAGTAACGGAACGAAAAAGGAATAAGGGCAGCAGTAGGGCACAGAAAGGAGAGGCTGCTATAGACATTCATTGAATTAAATGAATGTTTTGTCCAACCCTCATATCAGAAATCCTTAAATGTTTGTTAGCACACGTCTGTGGCATCAGGCGCACGCGTGAATGGGTGCCAGGTTCATCTGGGGTGCTAAGAGACCACATTAAAACAATACGATCTTCAGTGAAGATAAGCACATACATCCAAACCTCACCTACGAGTATTTGCAAGTGCTCTTTACATTTTCTTTCCAAACAGAATCTAACTAGAAACAAATCAGTAAGACTACATGTATCCATTTTCAGGGCAGAGAGGAAGGTAGAAGAAATAGACACCATAATTTTAAGACTGCCCCAAGATTTTGTTTCTTTGAATATGAATTATTTAACTTGCAGAAGGTGTACATATATGTCTAGTTTATTACTGCAGAGAAAGCAAACATATCTAAAATTCAGGTCAGCCTGAGACATCACATCAACCTCAGTTGTGCTCTCAATCCATTCAGATACTCACCGGCCATACGAACATGCAACAACGGATCCGGTTGCATTCCATGAGACGCTGGTAACCTGTAGGTTTTGATCCTGAGCCTCTGGGTATGACAACGTATGCAAACACAACACCTGGAAGAGATCAAATACAAGCACTGCAGCAATAATCTCCGAACACAGAGAAATAAGATCTGTACATGCCCCTGCATATGATTGCATGGTTACAGCGTTGGCTTCCCCTCTGTCCAAATAGTACATAGAAATATGTGAAAAAGTTGTTGAATTCCTTCTGGGAAAAAACCCACAGCACATGACCCTACCAAACCAACAGGCCCCTCATAATTACCTCTCACAGACTGCACACTTCAGGGGCTGCACAACAACTCTGGAAGGCTGTGCTGTAAGGATTTACAACAGCCCCCCAGGTACGAGTCTAACACTTGCTAAGCTTCACAAGCAATGGTTTGCAAACAACTGTACCAACATGTACTGACTGATACAAATTGCTTCCACTCTTGAGCACCATACACTAAACAAATATAATCGAAACAGGAGGAGCTGCCAAATCACTGACTGCAACTGTTCCTAGATACCTGCCAGGCTGGCATGCTCTAAAGGGGCTACAGGAAGCTGAAGGTAAGTCTACACCAACCACAGCCTTCCTTCTCACTAAGCTGCTGTAACACAGTCACTAGCAGGAAGAACAGTTTTACCAAGCAAGGTCAGGTGACAAGCAGGGAGAAAGCTGGAGAAAAAAACAACTAGTAATGTCTAATTATTAGCATCTGTCACGAACAATCACAGCAGTAGGAAACAGAACTAACGAGTCAGAGCCACTGCAACCAGGTCTGCTTGGGTAATGACAAGGATCTGAATTCTGTCAACTTACTGCTTCGTTCTGATCTGTCCAGTTCACTTCAAAGCCATCAAAGGCATGGCTTTTCCAGTTTTTACTTAGCTCTTTAATAACAGAATCCTCCACTCTCTGAAGGAATGATAGAAGGCTAGTGTAATCTACTTGGACTTCTTGCTGGAAGTCTTGGACAGCATCTTTACTTTGATCCGTCTGCACAGCGGCATCTCGGCTGGTATGAGATTGTGCTGCAGTTTCTGCTGTTGAAATTTGCTCAGTCTGGCAGCTTTTCTAGTAAAAGAAGACAGACAGTCTATAGTCCAAACACAAAAAAAAAAGAACGCTGCACAAAACATTCAAAGTATCTTCCCCTTTTTGGCACTTCATAGAGACATTCAAGCACATTTGCACACCTGTGGTTGGTTCATGCAGTGAAAAAAAAAATTCACTTTAAAAGCAGTGTGCCTCTGTAACTGTCCAGGTGTCACTGATGTACCTGTGACCTTCACATCATCTGATCTGAGACAGAGATACCTGAATGCCAGTCAAATTCAGGCCACGTGCTCTACAGTATGGAATGGGGAGGATGACAGAAAGCAAAAAGGCAGGGAGCCTCCAGAGGAAACAGCAAACACCGAACACGATGACAAGCTCTCAAACTACTAGCTTTGTGGCAGCTGCACGTGTGGGGTTTTTGCCAATTTGTACAAAGCGCCTAAATTAGTAAAATGCTGCAAAGGAGCAGAGCCAGCAGGCAGACACCGGCGCCGCCGGCCCGCCCGCCGCCGGCTCTGCCCCGGGCACCGGCAGGGATGCAAACTCGCTGCGGGGAAGGTCCCCGGGCCGGGCCGAGCTGGAGCAGCGGGGCCTGCGGGGGGTTCACCGACGGGCACGGAGGGGACGAGTCGGGGCCCGGCCGCCCCTTCAGCAGGACCGGGGGGAGGGAAGGCGCAGGCCGCCGCAGCTCTGACAGCCGCCTCCGGCGCAGCCGGTCCGGCCCGGTCCGGTCCCTCCCGGCGGTACAAGAGCGAGGCCGCGGCCAAAGCCGAGGCCAGGGCCGCCCCGAGGGCCGCCCGGGGTCTCTCACCGCCTCGCAGCGCGCGCTCCGGGCGCTCCTCCACAGCGACTCCACGTCGGCGCCGGGCGCCGTCCCGTCCGCGAACATGGCGGCGAGCGGGGGTCGCGGCCCAGCCGGCTCCCACCGCCCGCTCCGCCGGTTCCCATGGAAACGGGCGAGGAGCTGCGGCCTGACGTCACCCCGAGCGACGAGGCCGCCTGCCTGCGGGCGGTAAACTGACCCGGGCGGGTGCCATGTTGGGGAAGGGCACGGAGGGTCCGTGCTGCGCGGGCGGCGGCGGCTCCCTGTGGGAGAGGGGTACGGGCTGGCCCCGGCGGGCACCTTCGTTAGTGCCCTAGGTCCGGCGGCGGCTTCTCCTTCCCCTTCGGCTGGCCCCGCCGAGGGCACAAGTGGTAGCGCCGGCGGGAGGGCGCAGGGGCTGCCAGGAGTCAAGATGGCGTTGGGGAGGCGGGGGGGTTGGCGACAAAGCCGAGCGCGGGGTAGGGCCGCGGCGGAGGAGAAACGATGTTTGAGGAGAAATCTGGTATTTGGCGACTGGCGGCGCAAAAATCCCGCAGCGCTCAGGGGTACGGGTTGCGTCCTCTGTGGCTGCTCCGGAGCCGCGGGCGTCCGTCGCGGAGTACCGCCGGCAGATGCCGTCGTGCAGCTGGGAAGCAGGCCTGGGGCTCCGCGCCGGAGGAGGAATTATTCGTAATGCTGGAAACACGGGTTTAAGTACACGGCTTTGGTTAGCGTATACGGCGTGCGCTTGCCCAGGAAAGGGGGTAGGGGAGCCGACTTAAAATGTGCGTGTAACGCCTGGCGTGCGTTTTCACTTCCCCGCTTTCTCCGTTGGTTGGTTTTGATGAGGGAATTAGGTAGTTTGTACTGTGGGTGAATTACTGCTCGACCTCGCTCCGAGCTCGCTGCGCGGCAGCGGGGTTGCCGGAGCTGGGCAGCTCTCCCGGGCGCACCGGAGAGCTGTAGTTAACCTCGTACAGCATCTGCCCGTCCGTGCGGGCACAGCTGGGTAACAGTCGTGCTGCTTGTGTCTGCAGAAACATTTACTGTTGTCACAGCTTCCTTAAGTAATTATTCCTAACAGGTAGGACTGTGCATACAGGTTTTTTTCTAATTGTAACTCCGTTGGAGCAACTTAATGATGAACGCAGAGGCTAATTTTAACTCTGGCATAAGCAGGCACAGATGCGCTAACTTCAGCAGAGTTATTCCTGCTGTTGCTGGGAAGGAGTTTGGCCTGTATGTAAAAATCAAGATGACAGGATACAGAGTAGGCGCTTGTGAGAAGGGACATGGTGCCGCTTTAGCACACGTGAATCCATTTATGTCAGAGCCGAGTGCAGCGGTTCTTCTGAGGAACTTAAAGTACTTTACAAATAATAGTGAAATAAGATTCCCTAAAACTCATGATAAAGAAGTTTTATAGCCATTGTACAGACAGTGAAACTGAAACGGAAAGAGGTTAAGTGGCACCTCCTTCAAAAGCAAGGGAAAAAAGTCCTGATGGAACTGAAGCCTTCACATTTCAAATCCTGTACTGTGTATCTACTGTGATTCTTCCCCTGGTTTGTGTGGACCTTCATGATACTCCATAGTACAGCTAAGAACATAAACATGTTCTTGGGTTGGACCGGTGGTCCTTTTAGCCCTGTAGTCTCTCTCTGATTAGCATAGGAGTCAATCTGAATTTCTGGAGTTCAAGTTCAGCATCTCCTGCAGCGGGAGGCAGCTGATACGTGTGGAAGCTCTAATAGTGACGGTAGGAGACTGCTTTTTAGTGACAGGATGCGAGTCTGACCACTTTCATAGTCCACTCCTCTTGTAGGCAGGCCCCTGCCACCTTGCTTATGGTCACTGCCATATGGCAGTGAATAATGGACTAGATGGACCATTGGTTTGACAAGAAGGGTATTTTTTTAATGTCCTTTTTTTGTGGCATGGCTTATTTTTTACCAGATCAAATGTCAGGATGTGAATTACAATACTTAATGACAAAGTATACTCTGCTGTCCTTCTCTACCAGTTTTAACACAAATGAAACATCTCAAAAGCCACAGCTCTAGAGCTCTTTAGATTTTCAACCAGGTGTCTGTCTGTAGCTGTGGGTTTGAGACTACTTTACCATCTTTATTTCTCATCCAGCTTTCTGTTTCCACCTTGTTTTAAACATACGTTTACAAAGCAGCTTGAAAAGACATAAGAGCATTGGAAACAATGTACTGGTTTTGTCACAGCAGGATTCCAGTCCCTTCTCTGGAGAAAATACTTGATGTTCCGCCTCAGTGTATTCATTCAAGAACTCGACTGCTATATTGTAAAACAGTGCTCTGCTGCTATTATTGGTGAAATCCTAGTACAGCACTTCCTGACAAATGCTTATTTTTTAAGAGATCAGCTTGAAGATGCAAAACAGTGACAAGATCATCTGTCCCTTAATAAGTGAAATAAATACATTTTCTGTTCAAATTCAACAACCCTATTAAAAGTACATAAAGCAAGCATTGTTGGATGAGTTTTTCTACTGCAAGTAGTTGAAGGAAGTAGGGGGACTCTTTTATCTCAATTTACTTTGTGTTGAATAACTGATACTAAATATTTGAACCCAATAGCAGAGTGGTTTTTTAAGAGGTTCTTGATGTTTAAGATTTATCACCTATAAAAAGATCATCTTAAGTCATCACTAAATTATCTTTAATTGGTATGATTAGAACTGTCAAGGAATATTACTCTTTGGTAGTAGAGTACATATTACAAGCATTAATTTATATACAGTCTGGATCATAGTAAAAATGCTCAGTGCAAACTGCAATTTAAAAATGTTAAATAACTTCTCAGAGGGAATTTAGGGAGAAAAGTTAGTGGGTTTTGAGATGGCAAAGTGAGATAAGAAAACTGGAATTTGAATATGTGAAACAGACCAAAACCAAATCAACAATTTTTTCAGCAAGTAATATGGAAAGTTACTGCAAATATAGTACATGTTCCCCATAATGTGGTGCATGTCTGGACTTTCTCTTCCCTGAAGATGAGAAAGAAGCAAACAGCTCCAAAGATGACTGTTCTAAGTAATTTCAGTTTAATTTTTCTTTATTGCAATATCTGATTTGCTGGGGTTTCACTATATCAACGATATTTCAATAAATCATATCTTGCTCTTTCATTCTGGCATGGCAGTAGCAGATACGTAGATATTTTTGTTTTGACATAGTAACAGTACATTGGAAATAAGGTAAAATCAGGGATAATTGGAGGAGGGTTGTTACTAGCCTGAGGCCACTAAGTCTCTCTAAAGTGGTTATTATTACTACCGTGCTGATGTATGCTTTTTCTTCTTTGTGTTTCATGAGACAAAGTATTAATAAGTGTTCACTTTCACAAAGTGGAGTAAATCAGCATCAGAAAACAAACAAGAACAAGAGGAGATTGAGGTAAAGAGAAAGCAGTGTGGGAAGAAGCACTGGGGGAGAAAGTATCAGAAAAAAGATTGAGGTATAACAATAAATGTGCACACTGGGGGTTTGATTTCTGTGACCCGGAGCAAAACAAACATTCTAAGCTACATCTCAGTAAAAATTCACCCATTAGTGGGTGCAGTAGCTGCCCTTTGTGATAAATGAAACAATTGGGTTCTGCTGAGGCTTCCGACAGCCAAAACAGCAGTCTCTACCTAAAAACAGAGAGACATAACTGAGCCTTCCCCTTTTACACCTTCCCCTCCATTCCCTACACCCCAAACAGATGCAAGGATGAAGAAAACAACATGCATAGTTAAAACAAAAACGGAGTGTCCAGCCATTAGACAGAGCTCTTAGGGCTTAGATTGGCAGTGAGGGGCTTGAAATGGGATCAAAGGCATTGCCTTTTACTGATTGATGGTTCTGTTCGGAGGAACAGAACTTTTTACATACTCTCATTTATTTAAAAAAAAAACAACAAAACAACAGAACAAAATACAGCCAAACAACAAAAGTCTTCATACAATAAAAAGGGTTTGCATCAAAGAATCATCACACCGGAACCTACTTGTCTCTGCAACTAGTATAACCAGCAAGACCTAACTCTGTTTCTCTGATTGTTCATTTCAAACTTGTGCACTACTCTATTGCCTAGCATAACAAATTTGGTTTGGCTGAGGTCTGGCTACTTAACTGCATTGCTTTTGAATTAAGCGAAGTATGCCATATAGAGTTTGAACTGACTTTATGCTGACATTTTGTGCTTGTTATTTGGGTGTAGACAATACCTATCAGTTACTCCCATACTGTTTAGTTTTGAACTAGATCTTGAGTGTCATTTGCTTGAGAGTAAGGGGTTTTTTTCTCTACTGATCTAGACGTTAGTCTCACTGAGACTCAGAGGTTTGCGTTAAATGGAAGTATCCCTAGAGAAAAATAATCAAGATACTACCCAAAAGGAGAATTACTGGAAAGCCCCTTACATCTGCAGCATTATTTAAAACGACACCTCTTCAGTTTCATCAATAGTCTGGTGTAGCTCGTCCCTGAAAGTTTTTAGCGACAGCAGCACACTGTTGTGCTACTGTAGGTGGTGATTTTGGAGTTGAAGTGCAAGACCAAGAAGTAACGAGTTGACTGAAGTCTGTTTATCTGCAGTGTTACCTGCAATACTCCTCATCTCATACTTGGAATATACCAGAAGCATTTATTTTACCCTTGCCAAAGCTCTGCAAGGTAGAGAACTGCTGGTGCCATTTTTTGACAGGGGAAATTTCAGGTGTAAGGGGTAGATGACTTGCCAAATCATGCTGGGAATTTATGGCAGAAGAAAGAACAGGACCCAAGTTCCTAAAATGCAGAGTAATGTTTCAATCATAGCCAATACATATTTTGTGGATGCATTGCTAAAGTACGCATCTTATTTCTTTTTGTTAGAGATTTGTGATTTTAAAACATCGGGTATTCACACATTCACTAAACCTGAAGGAAAAAAAGGTCACCACAACTGTTCAGTGTTAAGAACACAGCATCCGTATAGCCAACCAGATGCTCAGTAGCTTGATGAGGGTTCACGTCCTTGCCTGGACTTGTTGTGTTACCTCAAGCTGTGTGAATCCTCCAGCTATTTCTCCTCCAGTGCCATTTATAAAGGCTTGTGCATTTCCTCTAATTTCTGACCTTCTTATCCCTGTTCCCCCTCCCAAATTTCCCTCCAAATGCTGTGCCACTTTTGCTTTGAAAACCGTACTTTCAACTTAAGCAGAAAACATGTTGCCTTATTTCTGAAGTTCTGTTACACCTAGAGACATGATACATTATAAAAAGAATCCATCTCCATTAAAATCATAGATCTATTATGCTTTGTAGAATTAGAGTTGGGGGATCCTTATTAAATATTGTGGGTATGATTTCTTGCACTGTATGGGTATCGCCTATCCCATATTCATTCCTTCATTGATAACAAGACAAAGATTTTAGTCAAGTATAACCAAAACGGGAAGGAGCACAGGGAAAGCTTGCTTTGTGGCAGGTGTCAGCAAGCTACCACCACAGGGGCGCAAAGACACCATGCTGGCGGGTTTTGAAGGGCAAGCAAGAGCTGGCACAGGGCCAAGAGCTGTGGCATATCGAAAGAGGCATCTGTGAAAGGCTCTGGATCCCAATTCCTGGCTGTCATGGTGCTCTGAACTCAATGGCAGCTGGGAGCCTCTGCCTTGGACAGAGGCTTGATGCTGTCAACTAGGTGATTGGCAGTGTCTCTCTCCTTTTAGACTCGGCAGCCTCTAGTTCCTGCTGAGTTGGTACCAGCATGCCCACCATCTAATCTCACAAATAAAAGTACAATCTGGCATGCCAGTCTTAAAAGGTAGCTGACCCTTTGCAGTGCTGACAACATGGAAGAAAATGCTGAGATCCCTTGAATTAATCCCATATTCAGTAACCATGCATGACTAAAAATTATGTATCTGTTCTGTACATCACTTCATCAACTCATACTATGTCTATAGTATCTCAAACAATTTTTTGAATTTTAGTTGGTAAGTATAAAGCAGCTGGCTATCTCAAAAAGCACTGCCAACAGGTATTACTCATCTGAATGGAACTGGCTATACTTTGCTGAGGTGGTGTTTCAAAAAAAGACGTTCAAAACTAAGTAGTTATATTCCACTCAGTACCATCAGATTTGTACTCATGTAAAGCAAGCAAGCAGAATTTGCATGATAGTTCTTGATCGCTCTTCAGGTATCTATATATTTATTGAATTTCAAGCACGCTACTTTCATTTCTTACACATAATTTCTATGAACACTGAATAACCAATAAATACATCATAGCTTTACTGGGGTATGGATATGTAATTTAAGAGTGGAGAACAAAATAATGTTCCTACAATGATGTTAACTAATACTGTAGGAAAGACAGATTTGCAAGGACTCCTTTTAGTGATATAAATTTCACCTCCATTTAGAGAGTTTGCATATTGCCAGTTTAGCTAGACCAGCAAAATCATCTTACACTTAGTGTGAAAGCCACTTCCAAAATGGCAAATAAAAGTATCCCATTTTGATTGGTCTGTTATCCCAAGTATAACAAGGATCCCAAAGGATCCTGTAGCATATTATACACACACAGAGATAACTTTACAAAATTATGCGCTGCAGAAAGATCATCTTCTCGAAAGCACATGGAAGATTAAGGGAAGCAGAATATCTTGTATAGACAAATTGGATATGTCAGTGTGAGTGTTTTGACTGCTGCAGAAAATGCCAAGTGATTTGTAATGATCACTTTCTTTTTATCGCCTCTGTAAGATGGCACCTTTATCTTTTAGGAGAATGACAGGATAGTAGTCTGGTACTCAGAATAACAGAATGAACCACCAACATAGCCAGCTTGTGTAACTTTTTTCTTTAGTGTGTGTGTAGGGTTCCCAACACAAGTACTGATGCCAGTCTAACTTAAAAAAAAAAAAGGAGTTAAAACGTGACAAAACAGGGCTTAAGAAGGCATGAATGTGGCTCTCTGTGGAGAAGTGTAAAAGACAATTGCACCAGTTACATGCTGGTTTTGGAACTCCATGTAGCCTAAGTCTATTGAAATATGTATTTGTAAGCGGGAGTGGTGGGGAGGGAGGATGCACTGGAATGAGGCCTGGAGCTGAAATGCTGTCGTAAAGGCAGTAGGAGGAGGGAGAGCTATAAACTGGCTGCAATCCTCAAATTTAAAAAAGGCCCGGAAACATTTTAATGCCAAATTATGTGACACCTTTCATTCCTGTTTTTCTTTTGTCCTTAGTTTTCCATTTAATTGGTTGAAACTTTTCCTATTTATGCTACCAATTGTGGAAGCTGGATTGACTAAAGGCATTTTTATTTTGCTCTATTCTAGCCTGACAAACTCCTGCTTATGCAACAGCTTATACCTTTAATAACAGCAGTATAACTGCATCAGCACTAACCACCACCCCCTCCCCCACACCCCCGTCCCCAGATTTCTTAGCATCAACAAGGCCTAAGAGAACTTGCTGCAGTGCTGGGATGTGACAGGAGGCAATTTATAAGGAATTAACTCCGACAGTCACTTTATACAGCTGATTTTCAAAGATCTAGGCACTAAAGATGTGTTAATGAGGGTACTGAGGCTTCATAATTAATTATATTAGCATCTCTTTGTTACTCTCTACAACAGTAGTGCTTGGCTGACATTTCAATAGGAGTCTGGTAGTATTCTTTGTTATTATTATCCAGGAGTACAGTTATACCTTAGCTCCCAGAGGGCAATGTTGCATGTAAATGCCTCTGTGAATTGCAAGGGCCTTTGGATCTCAGTAAAAGCCCTTGAAGGAGACCCTGCTGGAAACTGAATGGATGTCAGTAAAATTTCTCTAGTCTGGAGTCTCTCTTCAGATATAGACTCTCCTCCCCTTTCATTTCTCCCTTCCCTTCCCTCCCCCCTTCCTTTCCACTGTGCTGGTCCTTCTCACAAGGCTTAAGAACAGCAATATCCAGCACTTACTGAATGTTGAGTTCCAAACTTCTAAAGGAATACTGACCTGAACAAAACAGCGAACAAAGTAACCTGAAAATAGGGAATATTTTCACATGCTTGAATTTTCAGTGCAATAAAACCAGTGCTGCCAGAAGGAGTCCCAGAAGTGGTGAGTCAGATAATAGATATACGACTGTGGTGGGAGGGAAATGGTCTCTATTTTGTTTTACACACAGAAACACACACACACACACGCAAAGGCAGATGAAATTATTTTCCAGCCATACCACTGCAAAAACAAACACAGAGTTTAAAGGTTATTTCCTTTGTGTGTTTCTAAGATATGTTATTTTTGAATCTGAAAGGGGAAGGATGACTTTTTGTCAATGATCTCAAATTCTACTCTGAAAACTTTTACAGTATCACCTGAGGTGGCAGAGCTGCTATTTTGGTTATTGAGATATTCCACTTGCTTGTGTGCACT
>VYZV01023454.1:34245-45679 GCA_013401275.1 Pandion haliaetus | reverse complement strand
AGTAAAATAGTTTTTTATTTGAAAAATGAGAAGGACTAAAGTTCCTGGTTTGCAATATAGTAATAAATAAAAAGGGGCCTCTAACATTCACTTGTCATTGCATTTTTGAATTTGAGACTGTAGGTTTTTCTTTATCTAACTTTTCTGATAAAGGCATTTTCTTTCATATATCAGAAAATAGTAAGACAGCTTCTAGTAGAATCATTCTTGGTGTGCATATAGTTTTGGTGCCTAATGCATTTGTATGCCATGTTCAGGGAACACAGCTTGCTGAAGTCCCTTTACATGTGCATTGAACAGTGTAAGTTACCCATGTTCCTGAATAGGGGTTGGGATTAAGATATAGAGATGTCAGTCTAATCTCATATAAAAAATAAATTAAGAAGCTGGTGAAAATAAAGTTCTGGTACTGCTTTCTCTGTCCTATATGGAATTTCATCACTGTAAATCTAGACCAGCAAATGGATTCTGAAGTAAATTAACAGTGGAAGGGGGTTTTGTTTGTTTTGGGGGTTGTTTTTGGTTTGGTTTTTTTTTTGAGGGCTGATCACTGAATTAAGTCAGTTTTATAAAAACTGTGTGGAAGTAGTTGACTTCTCTAGATTTTTTCCTGCTGCTCTCCTATATAGTTCGTTTCGATTTTTTCCCTTTTGTCAGGAGTTTACAACAGTTGATTTTTTTTGGAAGGAAGGCAAGAATTTTGTTTCAGAAACAGTGAAAAACTAGGTCATCCTTCATGCAGCTTAATGTCAACTCTTGGAAAACAGAAGCCTGAGAGAATCACCTGCTCTTCAGTGAGACAAGTCTTCTTGTCAGCTTCTGCTTAATTCTGGTAAAGTCACGTGACAAAGTTCTCACCTAAGCAGATGTTAGAAGGTGGGCTCCCTTCATTTAATATGCACGAAAAGTTGGATCTTTAAAAGTGCCTGAAGGGTTGATTGAAAATCTGTTGGAGTGGGCACATTGTCACTTTTGAAAATCCCATTAAGTATGTAATTGATTATTTAGGCACCCAAAAGCTATATGAATCTGAGACTCTGCATTGTCAGGGAAGTTTGGAAATCTCATCCTAAATGTACAAAGTTATAGAGAATACGGTATGGTAGATTTCTATGGGATGGACTCAGAGTAGGCTTGGCAAGGTATTTTAGACTTCAGTGTTACAGGAGTAGCATTTTTTTAAAATGTGCTGAAACATACTGTTACAGACTTGAAATTGTATAAAAAGCAATTATTTATTACATTCGTCAGTGACTTTTTAGAAGAAATAGATCAGTTCAGCCTCACAGTAAGATACCAGGATTCAACAGAAAATGTGTATTCCAATATAGAATAGTAAGTTTATCTGGTCTTCTGGTGTAAAGATTTTTCAAATTTTATTTTTCATTGTCACATTTCTCATTTTTTTGTGTTATGTTTGACTGGTCAGTAGCTGTGCATATAATGCTATATTCTTTATCTATTAACACAATCAAGTAGAATAGCAAAATAAATGATGAAAAGGAAGAGAATGAAATGGCAAATAAATTCTTCAGGGTGCTTGAAATGCACCGTAAAGCAGAACTGAATGTTGAGTTTATATGGCTCACCTTTTCTCCAATATTTTATTTGAACAGCAGAAGCCTAAAACTGTACAATAACTTCTTTGAATAGAACAGGTCTAACATAAGCATTAATATACACACACACAAAATTAAATCACTTGCCAGTGATCCATCATCTACATCTCTACTGTTATCTTTCAAAATCAACAGCAGTAAGTTCTTGCATGAATTAAGAGACATCTGGATTTAGTTGTTCAGGGTTAGCCAGAAAAGGCAGAAGTTTTACCTGTAAAGTTTTGTATTTAAAAAAAAAAAAAAAAGGCAACTTCCGTATTGACTGCAAAAAGAGGACATCAGTTCAATGCTGATGTCAGCTGAAATGATAATTGAGGATAACCCACTGTCACCAGAGAGCAAGACTTTGCTTATTTGGCTGCAGAACTGCTGAGCAGAAAACATGCTTGTACTAGTTCTGCAGTGTTTAATGTCGGCTTAAATGGTTTTGATCTATTTTATTATTATTGAGATTGCGCTTATCTGATTATCTAGTACCCATATGCCTTGAGGGAATAGGAGATAATTGTTTAATAAAATAAGGCTATGGTTTTCAATAAGTGATTTCTGGTGCTCTCATCTTTTAACTGTCAAACAAAAAAATCCTTTAAGGAAGCTTGATTTGCAGAAAGTGCTGAGCAATGGTTAGAGTCAAAAAATAATATAAGCATCACCATGTACCTTTCTGAACCTGTGTGCACCTTGGTCCTCGACTGATGTCAATAATTCTGGGATAGATGGTTATGCTTTCCATATATTGCAAGGGAGAGCCAGGCATCTCAGAAGAATAGAAGACTGTGTTCTAGTTCCTTTCCTAAGGACTGAAATGGCATTTTATTCAATAACTACGAAATACAAGAGCTGACCTTGGAGGGGAACTGCTTCAGATCTTGTCACTCTGAGTGCTGTGACCACTGGTCTGCAGAAATTTTTTTCTTCAGCTGACTGAATTTATTTTCTGCACATAGTCAGACTCAATGAAACAGTTAGAAAGTTATAGCCATGAATGGATGGTTTAATGCATGGGTATTGACTTGCCTGAGGCAGAGGGAAGAACTAAACATAGATTTTGAAATTTGATTGAGGAATCTAGGGTGTGCACACCTGCATCATGTTAGGAGTGGGTACCAATACAGTTTATGTGGGGTCCAAATCCCACATAATGGGATGTTACAGATGTTCTGGGATGTTATGGGTATATGTTACAGATGTTCTGGGAATGCCTACTAAGTTGAGTTCCTTAGAGTAGTGTTAACAAATTTATTGTTTCTGACTGAGTTCAGGGGTGAGATAGATTAGAAATGGCTAAATAATGCCCTGATAAAAATGCTTTGGACCATTCCCAGACACCGGTCTTTTACTGATCTTTACAAGCAAGACCAAAGTTCTGTATATGACCAAGATGGTCCTTGAAAAGGGCACTTATTAAGTTCTAGATTTTGGATATAAATGCCTAAATCTTGTTCCTGTGCCATGACTTTCAAAGTCGTTTTTATTGACCCATTTCTAACCTTGAGAAAATATGGTCCTTTTCAAATGCAAAATAATCCAAAGTTGAAGCATATAAAAATGCGTCTCACTTCTGAAAAATTTGGATTATAAGTAACATACTTCTGTTCTAACTAAATAGCTGAAATAAGTTATCAAAGTTGATTTGGAGCCCAATTTCAATGGAAAGTGAGCTTTTGCAACAGCTGTTGCCATGAGCTGAAAAATGCGCAGTGCTGCCAACGATTAGGTGTTGACTAGTGCGATTTTAAAGATACCTTGACAAGGTACAGAGTTTAACCAAGCCTACATAGTAAAAGGTAATGAAGGCTCTATTACAATCTGGTATGAAAATGTATGTGTTATATTGCAAAACTTTTAATCTTGGCAGTTGTCCTCTTGGAACTGACTGAAAGGTTGTAAAAGTATTCCTCGCCCTCCTGAAGACAGACCTGGCAACTGCAACCCTTTTTCTGCTGTTAGGGTGGGCATAGTGTGCTGCCGAGGTGTTCAGGCTTCTCTGGCCTCCCTTGCTACTGTGACTCAGTCCAGAGCAGCTACACATGAAAAAATGGGTGTTTTGATTCATGATGATCACTTTTTGGCGTCTCTGAAGTAGTAATTTCTGTTGCTATTTTTAGGCGAAGTTTGGCAAAGTGATGTGTCTTCTGGTCCTGGTTCATCTGAAGGATTAAGAAAACGCTTAACATTTAAAGATGTGCTTAGTTCCAGATCACATCTGTAAAGGACTCTACAGCATCTACAGCTTTAGAAATTAGTCTGATCTTGTAATTGCAGATACTGTTCTTCTCATACAATGACACTTTGGGTGCACACTGTGATTGTATAGGTTTAATTATATTGATATAAAATCATACTGTTAATGGGGAAAGTTAGAACAAAATTACTGTAAACCATTCTTAAACAGAGATCTTATGCCTTATTTTTTTTATCTTTCCTTTTAAAAAAATTGAGCTTCATGCTGAAAACCCTCTATCTGGAAGCAGAAAATAATACAAATAATAATACTTCTTATACAACACTTCACTTGTTCAAAGAAATGTAAGATGTTAAGAGGCTAAATCTTCAGTATAATAATAAGCAGATTCATTATTCATGTTTCAAGCCAGTAAAAAAGGAGATAGATTATTGGCATACACTGTTAGTTTTTCACACCTTCTAGTGAAAGCCTAAGTAGAATGTTATTAATTCAATAATTTGCACTTTTCACTCATAAAAAAATATAAAGCTAGTGTCAATCATGTTTATTATTGTCAATGTTTATCAAAATAGATCCTGGGTTTGAGTAGTATTCAAATCACTCAAAGAACATAATGTGATTACTTATATTTCTTTTTTGTCTACTTTTGCTAGATAGCTCTAACCAAACATGGACCCTGTGAAAGTCTTTTATTCTATAAAACCCAACCAACCACTCTCTGTGTGCGCTCTATGCAGAAACATGCTCGATAATCAATGGTAGAAAATAAGGGTTCATATTATTTCTCAGACTAGCATCAGGCAGTCAAGTCTGTGTTCAACACCATAGCAACCAGTGTGTCCTTAAAACTTTGGCTTTGTGCTTTTTTGTCTGAGAGTATTTTTTTTCTCAGTGATATGTCTTAGTAAGCCGATCAGTATCTCACTAGTAGTGGAAGTTTCCGCACATCAGTAAATACACAGCTTCTACTAAAACACGTATAGTAGAGCTCTTCCAGAAAAATAAGTACAGTGTTATAATTGTCTGCTTTTCCAGTAAGACATAATCTGTTACATAAATTACAAGGAATTGAGACAAATAAGCATTTTAATCCCAAAGGTAAGGCATGAAGTTTTGCAACCTCTTTCACTGGCATTTATAGAACACTATTTCAAGGACTGTGATTATTTGGCTGTTATCTAATTTCAGTACAGAATAGAAATCTGGAGCATTGCTTTCTGCTGGTTAATTATAAATTTATTAGGGGAGTTTTGACCAAATGTTCCCTCACTGTTAGACCTTGCTGAATCTGAAGTTCAAGCTATTAGGTTTTATTTAATGTAATGCATTTCCCTCTTTTTCTGTTCTGGATGTGCTTTTTTGTATTTTTTGTGTTCTCAGGTATGTTCAATTTTCCCTTTCTGGGTATTGTTTGCCAAAGAGGCTCTTTCAAGTTATAGAAATAGGACAAAGTAATTTTTAGAACAGCAAAATATGTAAGGAGGCAAGGTCCCTGGAGATGAAAGAAATTTCCACCACAACACAACATAATAGCTTTCCTGTTCTGTTTGGGTGTTGCTGTTGACTGAGTAGCTTGTTAACAGCACACAAATGCGTTAATGGTAGCAAGGCTGTGCACCGCTAGTGGAGGTGGCACGATAGAATAAGAGAAGCCCGTATTTGTATTTTGAGTTAGAAGAAAGGTTTACAGACAAGCTTATGGGTACACTATGATGGACTTGCTTTTGGCCCACATTTCTGCTGTAGGTAGATTTTAACACTTACGTGGTGCTTGCAAGATTGAACCCCAAAATATGTGGGACTACACTGGGCTGGGGAGCATTCAGTGTGCTCAGACCTCATATGAGGGTCCAAAGTTAAGGGCCAGTCATGCTCAGATGTTGCCTTTCAGTTTTCTCCTAGGGTTTTGCTATAAGGGAGGGCTTGCCATATATGTTAGACAAATTCAGTCTGGACTGGGGGCTTACCTGAAGGTGTAGTTGCATCCTGTGTGAGCACAAGAGCCTGCCCTGTGTGTGCAAGGTGTTCCTTATACAAGCAGGGCCACAAGAGGATTGTAATTACGGTTCCCACTTGCAGCAGGGTGGTATCTGTTCACCTACTAAATCACTGTAGTTTTTCTTACTTATTTCAGCAGGAACTGAAGCAAGGCTGGTGACAGTTTTGTTGAGTCTTTATAAATTGGTGTTAAAGGAAAGCTGCCATGCTCAGTTCAGCTCTTGAAAAGGAAGGGGAAAAGAACTGCTAAATTTCAGAGAAGAAATCTACACTCTGAAAAATAAACTGCTGCAGGCTTTCAAAACTTACCAAGCAAGATGAAAATGTAACTATTAAAGGTGACTTGTGTCCTTTTAATTAAAAAAGGCAATTTGATCCATTTCAGAACCTCCGTGTTTTAAAGAGTATGACTCCTAAGTTCTCATGTTTCTCAAGGAGGTCTAAGAAAAGTATGTAACAGTATTTTATTGCGGACTTGTACACTTGCTGGGTCAGATAAGTAATGTTTGTCTACGTACCTAGGAAATATTAATGAAACATTTATATCATGTTTGGGGTTCTTTCTTCCTTGGCTGAGCCTTCCTAGTTGCTAAGCCTTTGCTTTGCTTTTGGCAGAAGGAGGAGGAAAAGGACAAAGAAGGGAAAGAATCACACCCTTGAACTTACCAGTTAAGTCCATACTACTTCAGAGAACAGTTTCCTCTTACATCCTCAATTTAACGTGCACTAGACCAAAAGTGTTGTCATGGAGGCTCACACAGTCAAGTTAAACAGTTGTTAAACTCAATGAAATTTATTCTTCAATCAAAATCATTTAGAACTCCGACAACATTAGCAAATCACAGGTTAAATGAGGTACAGGGAAATTAATACTGTACCACACAACTGACTTAAGAATTCCTAAGCTTTAGAAATGAGGATTGAAAATGCGGAATTGCCCACCTGTAAGATGAGGGCTCTCAACCTGCAGGAGTTATCTTGGGCAGCATCCTGACCTAAGGGGAGAGTCCCCGACTGCAGACCCACTGCTCCAAGGAAGGCTGGCTCAATTTGCCCTCTGTCAGGGTTCCATTTATACCCTAGTCAAATCTGATATGTGTTCATATATGGTCAACGGTTGAGAAGTTTCTTTTGACCAAAATGTTTCACTGGCTGAGGGTCTTGCCATTTGGCTGAAGTGTATACGTGATGGTTGTCATCTGCCTGACGTGTGTATGTGACCACACTCACCACACAGGCTGGGTGGCTCAACCCCCAGACCGCAGCTTCTGGGGTTTGTTTTGGTCTCTATCAGGGCAGGTGTACCTGCCACGCAAGTGTGAGCTGTCAGGCTCCTGTGGTGATAAACCTGGCTCTCTAATCCTGCTCCTGCTGACACCAGCGGCAAACCTTGCGTTGCTTTCAGTGGGAGCAGGACTCACACATCATGCTTGCGTGATTCAGCCAGCCTTACCTGGCCGAGCTCAAAGCAGCCTCTGATGTGAGTGGTGACAGGAAGGTTTAATACTTAATACTTCTTCTGCTCACTGTGAATTTAAAAAGTGTAACAATTAAAATTATCCAAAACCAACAATGTAAAGTGATTTCACATGATTCAATAACTCAGGAGTAACTCTGCAAACTGGCCCTTGCTAGAGAAACCCTGACTTACAGCTTCTTTTACATTGGGGGGTTGCTCTTTGTTTTGCAGAGCACTCAGATTGCAAAGATTAAAATGTTCCATGAGTGCTGAGTATGAAGATAAATTACACAGAGAAGTATTTAATTTATATTTTATTTCTAAAAGTTTCTAAATACTGGAGAAGAAATGTTTACATTTTCACAAATATAGAAGTAGCATATACTTTAGCACTGAATTTTCAAAGTGTCAAACACTAGTTTGAAAGAGGGCACAAATGAATGTTCACAATTGGAAGAGAGCATTTTATTGAAGATAAGTAATAATTGAACGAAGTGGCTCATATTGACAGCATCATACCGGCATGTATCTTTTCAGAGACAAATGTACTTTATACAGGAAGTGTCCCCACATGTCAGTGTCTTATAAAATGTGTTACATTTAGTGAAATAATGGGTCAAGGAAAAAAATCGTTGTCATAAATGATGGTAGGCACTTTTTACTGCAATACTGGTAGTTTTACATTCTTGACATGAATAATTGGATGTGTCATATGTGAAGCTACCAAGAAATAAAATAGAGGTCATAAAATGTAAAGACATGATAGGATGCATTTGTAACAGCATAAACCAAACTGGCATTTTAATGTCTTAAGCCAGCCCATTTGCTATACTTGTCCATTGATCTTCGCTGGAGAAGTTCTATGCCTAATTTAAACACATTTTGGAGATAAAGCCATATAATGGGAAAGTGATAGGATTTGTTTCTGTTACAAGTATTCTCCTTTTTAACTGTTACAATTATACCACTATAACAGGACTGGAGGCTGATTGTTGTGTGACCTTACAAAACTTCCTCAGAAACGTTGTGCCACCTTCATAGTGGGTGACTTTCCAGTGTAATCTGTTTTGACATTTTACCTGCTAGTGATTGTAGGTCACATAGAAGAATGTTATTCAATAGACATGAGAAAGGGTTTAGTTTAGTGTTTGTTACATGGGTTGATTTGAGACAGTAGTTGTTGGGAAAGACGGTACAGTTTGAGAGTGTTTGTGCATTTAATGTATTCTTTGGAAGGCATGTAAAAAGATGGTTGGTAGAGGCACTGACTGAAAAGTACATACTTAAAATCTCATTAATTTCTATTAGCTATATAGGTGCTTTTAATCACCATGCTTGAAATGAGATTTAATATGACATGTCAATAAAATAAGTAGCTATGACTACCTAAATAATCATTGAAATGGTATCACCTCCCACCCCACAAGTTTTCCAGCTGGATCTGAACATAGAAACCACATGTTGGTTGTTTTTTGTTTTTGTTTTTTTAAATAAAAATAAAAAATCAAGAAAGGAGGCAATGCTTGTCCTGTTTTCATAGGATTGCTAGTAAGCATGTGTTGTTTGTTGGTTGGGTTTTTTTAAACACTTTTAAATAGCAAAAGAATTGGCAACAGGTAATCTCACTTGTTGCTCTGGTTTGCTGTGTGTCTTTGGAAATGAGTACTAAGCTGGTGTGGAGCACTGCAGATTGTCCAATGCTTTGTGCCCTGTATAGCCTTTAGCAATAAATATGTACCAGGCAATTGTAAAATGTTCCCATCAGGGTGTGCCAGCTTGTTGTCCTTACTGAGTTTTAACTCGGTCTGTGCAGATAGGAAAGTATACAGGGTAAGAGAAATCTACCCACTATCTGTATTTTCCTTTCAATTATTGTACAGTTGATGAAATATCTAATTAGTGCATTATTTGGCTGCTATTGTACATTAGTGTAGAGACCGCAGCCTATTAATATTCAACAAACTCTTACATAAGTGGAAATGCTTCATGTCTTCGATTTTCAATGCGGTTTTACTGAAATCCCTTTTGAATTTGAATGAACCATTCTGGAATGTGTTTCTCGAAAGAGAAGTTTCTAAAAATTGAGCAAGTAAAATCTTCCCATCACTGTTGAGCTACTGGTATCGATAATGATATGATTAATTTAAATGCCAACATTCATGGTATAGGTGTGCTTCTTTATAACTATAACAGTCTGTCTGTGTTTGTTTGAACCTGTTGAGAAAAATCAAAACCTGGTGAGGTAGAATAAAGGCTGATTTACTGATGGACATTATTACCTTACCTGAATTTAAGGGGAGGGAAATTGACTTTGTAGAAAAAAAGACAACACTGAGGATAATTACTTGAGTCAAGAAAATGTGTTAACTGATGGTTTACACTGAAAAAGTAGTAATAACACAGGTAAAGGATGAGGGTTGGAATCAGTGTCTGAGATGAGGTTCAGGATGCAATCTGCAAAATACTGAACTACTGAACAGTATTTCTACCATGGCATCATTTACTCAGGACCTCGCTGTCTCTGGATGTAAGCAGGAAGAGTACTGCAAGTGCCTAAGCTACTATTCATAGATGATTCCCTCTCTGTTCTGAACTAAAATGTTCAGAGATGGTGAAGCTTATATCCATGAGGCTTCATGTGTTCATAATGAGAAAAAACCATAAGATAATGAATGTTGCTACAGATTTACTCCAATGTAGATGAACCATTTGTTAGAAATAGGAGCTCCCATGAAAAACAGGATGATGCTCTACCCTTCATATCAACTTCTTTTTTGTGGAAAAAAACCATCTAAATAAAATGTCCCCCTTTCCAATCAAAAAATAGCTTGTATGCAAGACAGTCTTGCTGAAATTATATCTCAGCTGGAAAGAAAGATGAGTTTATTTTACGTAGCAGTTGGAGGTTCTTAGAAATATCAGTCAGTCAGTTACCAGAGTGGTAAATTAAATGTTGAGAGCCAGAGCTCACTCATCAGTACGCAATGATATGGAAGTGGCAAGGAGAGAGACACACAACTGCATCAGGTCTGGGTTTTTATGTTCTTGATGGAAAAGTACAAAGCATTTCTTTCCCTTCTGCTGCTGTCATGGTCCATCACTTTAGTCCATTTTCACCTTGCTAAGGGATTCGGAATGGGCCTCCCTGGTTTGGCACCTAATTAATCTCTCACAAGCCTGTTCTTGCACCCTGTCTGCCTGGGATGGTCTATATCTTATGTCAGAGACTCACAAACAAAATATTCTTTTTTCCTTTCCTTCCTTTTCCAGTGTTCTTTTACCTGAAGCCCCCTCAAGCAGGTTGAAGATGTTATTCTCCCCTTGCCTTTCAAAAGGGTGTGCATACACCCTGTTATCACAGGAAAATATCCCATTTTCTCCTAGTGGAACATACACTGTGGTATGTAAAGTTGTCTATGTTTTCAAAGCTAGTAATTGCCCACAAAAATACACAGCAGGATTTTGCTTGTCAGAAACTGTTCAGTGACTCAAAGTCCTTACACTGTAACAGGCAAGCAGGAGATCATTGGTCACTTTTAAAAAATGGCATACCTATACACAAATAAAAGTATATGATCTGAGATGAAAAAGGCATATTCTGTGGTGTAAAACATTGCCATGAGACTGTGAAACAAAAAATTGTTTTATTGAAGTTATTTTATTGTTGTATATCAAGTGATCATGAATATCAGATATCTTGTGCACCGGGCTCTAACAGCCACAATACTTTATGACTAGTTTAAAATGAGTCCTTGTGATAAAATAACACATGTAGTCTATATAACAGATAAAACTGAATAGTATAATGTATTATCCATAATAGAAAAACATAGATTCTGTAAATTGTTACCAGTGGAATCTAATATTCCTTTGAAATATATTTCCTGGATAATATTTCTGCTGAGAAACAACTTATCTCCCTTCTACTGTCCCTTCTGTGGGGACAGGCTTGGTGTTTAGCTCAGCACAGCATACACATTTCAGTCTGGGAAATGGCAAGGCATTAAAATAGGTCTGAGAAGTCACTTTTGTTAGATCAGTGGTCGGGGGTAGTGTCCATCAAAACCCTTTAGCTTTACTGGACTGTATCTGATCTGCAGATACTGGTCTTCTGTGCTGTTGATACAAAACCTGCAAGAGCTCCAAGAGTCTTCTGGTGACATACAGGCA
>VYZV01023454.1:667-30571 GCA_013401275.1 Pandion haliaetus | reverse complement strand
CTTTTTTCTTTTTTTTTCTGGATAATATAGGGTCAGATCTAGTCGTTCAAAAAAATCCACAGCACATTGACTGTAATTTTAAACCCAAGATATATGTTGCCTATAGGGAAATGAGAACACAGAAGGATGAATAGTATTTAGATTATTATGGCTCTTTCCAAACATTGTGGGAGAAAATACGGAGTTGGTGTTGGGTTTGGGTAGGAATCATACTCGAGCTGTGCCAGACTCCCAGTAGATTAGATGTATGAGAGTGAGGCTGCAATTCATTGGTAGGAATTTCTTGCCAGTAAAGCTGATGGCTCTCATGCGAAGATAAGCTGTGGAATTTATTTCTCTTTATGCCAGTTTCATAGAAAGACAAGCATATTCTGGCTTTTCACCAGAATATTTTCTTGCTGACACATCAGAGTGAGCATCTCTACTCATGAATTGCAAAGTGTGTCCAATGATAAATGTGAGAGGTGCAAAAGAACATGAGACCCCAAGAGTACAAGTTCACCTGCCTGGGTTAATTCTTCTCATGATAAGCGGTCTGCCACTCATCTGCATCTCCCAAGTTCCGATGAGTAATTTCTTGGGGCTAGTCAGATTTGTCTGGATAACGTTTGAGCCAAGCTGAATCTTTGCTCTTTCTCACAGAGGTAAAATGCCAAATATTTATACACTTAAATAATTAAATAGAGGGGGGAAAAGTACTCACGTTTTTCATATCACATATTTGAAACTTACTGATTTAGTAACTGTCTCACCTGCTTTCTGATTTTTGAAATGTCAGGTTCTATAACTGGATATTTTGTTTTTGAAAAAGTTGTGCAGTGTCTGTCATTTAGAAGTCAGCATTTAGTAGTAATGCCCTAAGGAATGTGTCCGACAAAGACTTGGGAAGGCACGTGTGTGTGCTTAACTGGACTGTCCCATTCACATCAGTGATACTATTCTTGTGAATGAGGTTCAGCACATGCACAGCTCTGTAAAAACCTAGATTCATACAGTGCTCTATTTTTCTATTTGATTTTGTGAAATACTAAGCATTTGAGATATTGTTTGGTAATTGTTGTCCATTTTGGTCTCTACTGGTCACTGATATTCAAGTGCTTGTAGTTTAATTTTTTAATTATCCTGGATATATTTCTGACTTTATGCAGTGTATCCCAGTGATTTAAGATGAGCCCTATTTTTCTGCAGTCCTTTTGCAGAAGACTGCTGGCATATAACACAAATTAAAGGATCCCATTCCCACCCCACTATCAAACTAATATCCCTGACATCCGTACAGGAAGGCATCAAGCATGTCAGCTTTTTACTATTTGGGTCAAAGATGACTTAAATAGGGGTAAGACAGTGCAGTGGAACAGTGACCAGATGCAAGTTCTAGCTCTGTGCATCAAATTTTATCCTCGACAGTAATTTGTGGGCTGAACAGCAAAATCAAAAGTTAGAAGCTCCAAGGTAGTGTGGTCTTTGATGGATAATGCAGGTACCAATCTCAGAGGAAAAAGGAAAAAACTGAATGAGATTGTCCAAAATCCTGCCTTAACAGCAGCAAATAGCTCCCAGTAACTCATAACTCATTCTCATCGAGCCAGAACCTGGCTGTGGCCATCATACTCCTCAAAGACTGCTGTAGTTTCCCTCTGCCCCAAAGCGAAGGAGAGGACTAGGAATCCAGGCAGAGCCTTCTTTCAGGCTCATGCAGGGGTATCTTTTCATGGGCATGAAGAAATTGGTTCTCTCTTAGCCCTTGGAAATGGCTCATGAGTGTGGTACAGCCACATTTTATATAGTAGGGCAGGCTGGACTTTTAGGGCCACACTACACTCAGAGAAAGACATTAGGAAGAAGTAGCGAAAAGAGTGAGAGGCAGCTGAGTGTTCTTTTAGGGCAGTTTTTTTTTCTTTCAATGTGGCATTGGATTAAAAAGGGTCTTATGTGCAGTCCTTTTAAAAGCGTTATTTCCTAATAAATTGAGGCTTCTGTATTTACAATGTCTGCTTATAATTTTCTGCTAATGGCTTTTGAATGTTAGCCAAGGTTTGATAGAGGTTAAGTTTCCATGCAATTAGGTCTGGGCAACAGCAGGGAAACCCGAATGAATGCCCCATCTGGTAGGAGAAGCAGCAGTGGGTGCTCAGCCCTTGTGTCAGGCATCACCTTTCCTGTGGCCCACAGCAACTCCACCACCCTTGTTCTACAGAGTGGTTACAGGTGGTGGTGGTAAGATATTGCTTGGGACTTTGCTTTCTTGGCTTTTCATGATCTACCCCACAGACCTTTAGATCCTGAAATGTTCTGTCTCTGAGTTCAGTGAAATAGCAGAGTAAATCCCCAAGAATTTGGGGCAGTGTAGTTTGCATTTTTGTGATCCTGTAAAAGGCATCTGATTTAAGGCATACAGATCATTTAAGGACAGTGGCTATTTAAAAGGGCTTTTCACACTGTATGTTACCAGAGAATAAATACTTATGTACACCAGTTTTTGAACTCTCTGCTAAGGATGCCAGCTGTGGTGTGGCACTTTAATGTGAGGGTTTAGCTGCTTATGTGTTTCATAGGGATGTAGAATAATTAAAACGACGCTGATCTAAGCTCCAGTCTTGCAATTTTTTCCTTCACAATACAGCCCATCTTCCCCCACCGTGTGATGTCTGTGGCATGGGACAACCCTGCTGCGGTTCCTGTTGCAGCTGGACTGTGCCTGAAAGCTAGTTAACTCTTACTTGATTAAATTCAGTGTAATTGTTCCAAACTAGTAATTTTCAATTATTTTTCAGTTTTGATTTTGTCAGAATTTAGTAATTTTCAAATTAGTAATTCCCTAAAATAACCTGTTCTATTTTTGTTTCTTCCAGTGAAATATGAATTATCTTTTAGACTACTTGTTTTTCAACATGGATTTTGTCAGAACTTTTTTGTCAATAGCTTTAAAGTATGTGGGAACACCCAGATCTTTGCAGGGATGCTGCCCATCTGTGGTGGGGGCTTTTATGCCTGTGTTCATTTGGAGTGGGCATTCACAAGGCAAATTCAGGAAAAATGTCAGAGTATTTAAGCATCAGGCATATGAGACAGGCACAGAGGAGCCAAAGCGAGTTATTTTGAAAGCCGATCTGGTCATCTTTACATCATTTGGCTTAGTCCAGTTGATTTATCCCTGAGTAAACACCTTAGACACAAAATTATCAGTCAGAATATCCTCAGGGTATTGGATTTGTCAGTTTTATTTGAACCCTTTTGAACTCCTGAGAAATGAATTCAAGAGCTGAGTGGATAGACAGGATGGGTCATTTAAAAAAATCTTTGACAGGCAGTTTATGGTTCAAGTCAATCCTCTTCAAAAGTCAAAGATTGAAGTTGTCAGTATTGGAGACGAAGAGCTCTTCCATGCGAACTTTGAATCTCTTGGTGTAATTGAATTAATTTTGCTGTTAATAGGGGACATGCAAGGATAAATCCAGTTGCTGGCATGAAATGTAACAAATTTTGTGTTCCTGATTCTGTTCTACATATTTGTAAGTAATGGGTTCATATTTTAAAACTCCCTGTCTTAATATGAAAAGGAGTTTGAGTCACAGTAAAATATGAAATCAAGAACAAATAGCTATGAATACAGACTATGTTTTCTCCAAGAAGCAATATCACGAAAGACAAAAGTAAAACTTAGAGAGGTTTATGTTAAACCTGATTGGGATGCTTTCCTAGAGATTTAGTGCCAATTTTTTCAAAACCAAAAAGCTGAGGAAAAATATCTTGATTTCTTTCTAATCTTGAAAAATAATTGGAAAAAACCTTGATACAGTCACTGTCATTTTTAAAAATGCCACATTCTGACTTTACTCCAAAATAACTTCTGTGGAATAAAGTGGATTAAATTAAAATATTTCAAATAATGAGCATATAACTCTGCAGGTTGGATCAGTTGACCCAGATGGAACGTAGAAAGTATCCTATGTTCTTGTTTATCTGTGGGGTTTTTTTTCCTTCTGAAAGGCAGGAAAACAATTGCCCTTCAAGCTCTATTTGGCTGCTGTCTCCAGAATAACCCTCGGACTGGAACTATGACTCTGTCTTTCATTTGGTCTGCCATTACTGACTTGTCCCTCCTTTTTCTTGCCTTCCTGACTTTGCTCCCAAATCAAACCATTAAATTCAAAGTTCAACAAACTGTATAATCAGGTCAACTCATGGGCTTTTTTCCCCTGTTAAACTGGGTTTAAATTAGACTCCAAACATTTCAGATCAAACAAGTTACCTTGTTCTACAAAGCTCAGCAGTTGGACTTTATGATCTTAAAGGTCTTTTCTAACCTAAACGTTTCTATGATTCTATGGTCTTAAAGCTCCAGGTGAATTAGTGGCTCTTAGAGGTTATAATTACTGTTTCATTAAGCTGTTCCTGTTCATTGACATGCCTAGGCCTGTCCACACGATGTCAGAGTCCTTTTGCCAGTGGGAAGGCAGCCCCTTTTAACATGTCGTCTTCCTCTACCTTGTCTCCACACCATAGAAAAGCTACGCTCTTACTTCATTTCAAGAAGAAGTCTTTGAGAAGACGAGACAATGCTGTATGTTAAAGCTTAATATCCATATCCAGCTTGACTCCCAATTCATGTGAAATGTATAAATGGCTTTATATTGGCAGTGATGTAGTTATTTAGTTAGATGAAAGTAACATCTTTTCATCATGATGTTAACAGTCATTTAAGCTGCTACTAGTAGAGAAGAGAGCAACAGAGTCCCCTGCAGCCTGCTGCTTTCGTTCCTGTACAGTCGTGGTTTCCCCAGGGGCTCTGCCTGATTTTCCTCCTGTAGCTAGAAGTTTGCACCCTTTGGGCAAGGCTTCTTGCAGTGCAGCCTGGCCTGGTTTTAACTTACTGCGTGTCTTAGAGTGAGTCTTGGCTCTTTCACGTATTGTTGCCTTTCCCGTGGTCAGAGCAGTCCTCTGATCCTTCTTCCCTAGCAAGCTATAGGTGTACCTGCCTTTGAATTCCTGTTTGCTGCCAAGCTCACAAACCTCCCAGCACACCTGATTGCTCGCCTCCCTCCCTCCTAGCAGGTCACTGCAGCCACCCTCCTGCAAGGTTTTGTGCCTGTCATCAAAGCTGCTGTTCTGGTTTAAGGCTCTCTTTCATCCACATGCTGTGTTTCCCTCGCATTGCCCAGGCCGGTACCCCCTAATCTAAGGAGAGATGATGGGGAGGTGTTTTGGCCCTGTGTGTCTCAGCACACTAGTTGCTATTTACTCGTGCCTTACCATCTAGGGGGTTGCTTCTGTGCAAGGCATTTTGGAGTGACGTAGTCATGTGAAACACATGCCTATAATTAGAAATGGGGAACATCCATATTCCAGGCAGCAGGCCATGCAATTCACAGCTCCACTGTGACAGCTCCCTGTGATGTATCGCTGATGCTGATGTGTTGTAAACTTGCAAGGGCAGGCAGAGAAGCAATCTTGGAATGGAGGAGGGTATTAATTCACTACTGATTGAATCAGATTTCATCAGTTGTAAAATTAGAGTGGATCAGTTTTCAGTTGCTGCTGGTTATCTTAGAATATTAGTAGTAATTAGAGTGCTATAAATAGATAAATTTAAAATATTTGAAGTTCTAGCCAGGGGAAAAGTCTGGCTATAGATTTCAGTAAACACTTAGATAGTGTGGCTCCTGGCACGCTGTACAGGGAGTGGATTCTGTCAGAGTGTGCACTGTAATGGCATTTGGCTGTGTCACTGATTATTTAGAAATGAAGTAAGAGAAGCAGGCTGTATTCCTGTCTGGGCAGCAAATAGATTGACCTGAATCTGAACTTCCTACCAGCTGCCTGTGTATATCTATAATGTGTGTGCCTGATATATTGCAGTAAGTATGAATTTAATTTTTGTGTCGCCAATGTCACTTTGAAACAAAATGGGAGTAAAGTTCTTTCAAAGGCTTTGGGAAAGGCCTGACTGCAGAATAACATTTGCATTGACTTCTTGGTCCTAAAACTCTAATTAAATTATTGATTATGAAGCTGGCTGCTTTCTTAATAGTTCCTAATGTAACAATTAAAGCAAAGCAAGTAATTAAAAATGAAAAGATCGGTCCACAAGTACAATCTTCAAAAGGTCATTTTCAACTTAATCACTTTTTTGAAAGAGGCAAGAATAGAACAAATGAGTCATTAGTAAAAAAGCAATTTAGTGTGTGTATGTGTGTAATAATGTTCCTACCAGATTACCACTGGCCACACAATACCTAAATTAAATATTTAAAAATAATAGCTAAATTTACTTAGTTGATACTATATTAACACCTCTCTTCCCACACCAGGCCCCCATTGCGTGAAGTGCAGGAGAAGGTACATAGCCATAACGTGCTTCTACTCCAGACAGCTGGTAACCAAAGCAGAAGCCAGAAGCTTCAGCCAAAGAGAGCACAAAATTTCAGTGAAACTGTTATGTTATTATTTAACATCATAAACAGTGCTTTGTACTACACAGACCATTTATTAGCAACTTTTTTATAGGCATGAGAAGTAAGGGGAAATTTTCAGAGGTCAGTCAGGTTGGTGCATGGTTGTTTATAGGTGTGCAAGGTAGCAGGGAGGAAAGCACAAAGGTGTTTGCCAGAAAATTTTCAAAAGACCACTTAGCACTGTTACCTTTGACAGAGCATAAATGAGAGGTGACACTGGAGGATTTAAGAACTGATAGGAAGTTTGGAATCTATAAGCAAAAAATAGTCACTCATAAGCAAGGTACACAGGCAGGCACTGTTTGCCTTCTCCTGAATGGAGAACTACTGAGTTTCATACTGATTGTATTCTGTACTGCGGGCTTTTCACAAGGTGCACATAATGTTATGTGAAGTAAAATCAGTCACAGCTTTTGCATCATCTCTGAAATTTAGCTATCATGTCCTGACAAGCCAGGGAAAGAAACACATATTGGATGAAAGCTCTATTACAAATACTTTACTCTCTGCCACAGATCTTTCAGTATAAAATGTGTAACTTACATATCACTGCAAAAGTAGCTAATTGGTGCAATAGTTCATAGGTATGAAGACAGCCTGTTCTGGAGCCTGTTACAAATGTAGTTCAGTTATCACCATACTGCTTGCACATGCAACTTAATCAGAAACTAAGCCAAACTTTGAAGCATGGATGGGGAAATTTGCTAAGCAAACACCTGCCGTAGTGAGCACCTCCTGTACCTGTAGAACGTACATTCCTGTGCAGAGGGAAATTCATTAAACCATGGGAGACAGAATTCAGATAAGCATGTACATCAAAGAAATATATGTCAGGGGTATCTAGGAATCATCTAATATTGTGAGCTTTATAGACATTTGGGGAACTGAGCTCCGATGAATAGTTACTGCGCACAGCAACTGTAAATGCTTTCTCTAGATAGTAATTGTCAGGCTTGCCATAGTTAGATTCTGCTTCAACACATTTGCTCAGAACCAAATCCTATTCTTCATGAGGCGGGGGGGAATTACTATGCCATTCAGGTTGTATGAGAAATAGATAAATCTGTTAGTCTGTTAAGTTAAAGGCATTGCATCTTAAATGCTCTTTTTCCTTTCCACAATTAATTGTGGAACCTTCTTTCCTCACATATTACTTGAGGAAAGCAGATTGTAGACATGAACTTTTTATGAAAGGTCCTCTTAGTGGATCAGCATATCCGCCTTTCCACCTGCACGCCTACAATGCTCTACCATGTTATGCTGAAGAAAAGGAGTGGATTCTTTGTTATCTTTCCTTTTAGCTGGATTCCCCACAAGCCATTCTTTTGTGCTACTAAGTAGAGAGCTGCTGTTCTATCAGGTTGAAGTAAGGCATCTGGACGCACATGTCTACACAGAATATGCTATGATCGGTTATTACTTTTCAGATTCAAAGATAAGACTAGACTTTCTAGTCCAAGCATAAGCTGTTATATATCAAACCATGTATTCCACTGCCCCTTCCCAGACATAGCTTTAAGAACTTAAGTTTCAGAAGTCTGATGACATGGTGACTGTGGCTACACATTCTCAAAAAGATCTGTTAAAAACCAAACAAACCCCAAACCTTATGAATCATTTTCCTTTCTACTAACAATAATGTTGTGAGGTAAGTAATGTATTTTCAATTAATAGCTTTCCAGTTTGGTAATTACTGAATCAAAATGTTAGTGGTGAATCAATCTGTTTCTTTGTATAGATTACTCCCTTCTAACCGCTACTGCTTGTGTATAGATTTATTCCCATTCTGGTTCCCCACAGCCTCAGTGGGTGGCTTCTTTAGACTTACCACTCACATGTCCTTTTAATAATAGCAAAAGAGATACTGTCTGGGAAATGGCTTGAACTAAAAAGCAGGCAGACCTTTGGGATGACTTTAGCTCTGTGTTCAAAAAACTGGAATTTCAGAGCTTGTGTTGTGGTTTAACTCCAGCCAGCAACTAAGCACTATGCAGCTGCTCACTCACTTCTCCCCTGACCCAGTGGGACGGGGGAGAAAATCAGGAAAAGAAGTAAAACTCATGGGTTGAAATAAGAACGGTTTAATAGAACAGAAAAGAAGAAACTAATAATGATAATGATAACACTAGTAAAATTACAATAGTAATCATAAAAAGATTAGAATATACAAGTAATGCACAATGCAATTGCTTACCACCCACTGACTGATGCCCAGTTAGTCCCCGAGCGGCGATCCCCCCACTCCCCCCTTTTATATACTAGACGTGATGTCACATGGTATGGAATACCCCTTTGGCCACTTTGGGTCAGCTGCCCTGACTGTGTCCCCTCCCAACTTCTTGTGCCCCTCCAGCCTTCTTGCTGGCTGGGCATCAGAAGCAGAAAAGCCTTGACTTTAGACTAAACACTACTTAGCAACAACTGTAAACATCAGTGTGTTATCAACATTCTTCTCATACCTAGCTCAAAAACATAGCACTATACCAGCTACTAGGAAGACAATTAACTCTATCCCAGCTGAAACCAGGACAGCTTGCAAGATATTTGCTTGCTGCTTCAAGAAAACCTTAAGTAGTCAATTTTAAGTGTCATCTGCAAAGTGGTTGAGGGTCCTAGTTTTGAAGGAAAAGCTGTAGGCTGTCAAACTAGTTTTTAGTAGGATGCCCCATGCAGCATCGATGGATAGTGAAAGTTTGCAGTGGTAACTCATACTTCAAACATTTCCCATGTGATAGAATTTTTGTAGTACATATTTAATGTACAGAGAACTGCCAGGCAGACACAGGTTTAAAACAGTTTTATGCTCTGATACCCCCAAGGCAACAGCACAGCCAGGTGTTGTTCACATGTTATGGTCCAAGGCCAAAATGCAACTCTTTGATTGTAATTGAATTCAGCTTCCATGTTTATAAGCATGATAAATAGTTGAGGACATTTTATGTTAAGAGGCAGTGTGGGTGGTCTAATACGAAACTGGTAGAAAACTTAGAAGATGCTTCTTCTCTTCCTCACACAGCCAGGAATTTGCTTATGAGTAGCAGGCCTGTCACTTCACCTCTTTTCTATCTCCCCTTTCACCCTCTCTTGTTGATGAAGACTGCAGCATAGGCTGTGAAAAAAACACCTTAAAAAGTAAGAGTCTTGCCATATCACAGTGTGCTGTACTACTAAGAAAAATGATTCAGTTGAGGTCCTAAAATACGAACATGCTCAATTCTCTCTTTTTGGAATCTTTTTCTCCACTCATGTCTTTTGGATTATTCTGTAGAAAGGATTAAATTGATGCAAATGAGAGATAGACCTGGTTTCTAAAGTGGTGGAGATGGAATGAAAAATATATGACAGGTGTCCTGAGAAGGAGCTTCAGGTGTTGTACAGTATTGATGTCGACATTGGGAGACATTAGCACGGGCTATTGGAGAGGAGAAGCAATGAGGCAGCACCTAATTTGTGTTGTACAATTCTATTTAAAATTGCTCCAGTAGACTACCCTGATGGGATTTTGTATTGCCTATAGAAATTGGAGTGCATGTTCTTTCGTTGTCTTGCAGATGAGGTAATGTGATAGTGTTGTAATTGTGAAATTGTCAAAACTAGTAGTGACTTACTTTGGGGAGAACTGTCTGTTCTGGTATCCTGAGAACCCCAAGTGTCCCCACTCAGCAGCAATGAGTACAATGCTAATTACATGCTGTAATTTATGTGAAGCAATGAAAAGAAATCTATCTCTGTCACTGTGCCAGTCTGGACTTTCCTAACAACAGGACTGTATTCCAATCAGTGGTGTGAATTGCTGTGTCATTCTAGTTAACAGCCAGGTTTTCTTGCATCGTAACATTTGCCCAGGCTCTTCATCTGGAGGCAAGCTTCTCCTCAGAGTGCTGTGGGATTGCTTACNTAGGCTTACCTCAAGCTACACATTTATCAAAGCAGTCAGCACACAATTCCTCATCCCTGCCATAAATCCCAGTCACACATGGTATCCCATGCCAAATCCAATTGTGAGTGCACTAATCCCTTCACAGATGCTATGTTTGGATGCTTCGTGTCCTGCTTTCCTGGCAGGCTGAGGTCCGTCAGCTTCTTTTCAGGAGTGCAGTCTCAGAGCCCCTCTTGATTGTGAGGTGATTTCAGAGCTAGGGCAGAAAAACAAGCTTCAGCAACAGCATAGTTGTCTCTGAAGTTCAGACTTCTGGCAATAGTTTGCTGCAGCACTACTAATATTAATTGTTTCAGGACCTAAAGTGTCCTGGCACCAACACAGGAGGAATGAGACACTGCCAAAAAGGTCCCACCAGCTGATCCCCTGAGAATTGGCTGTTCCTCCATTACTCAGCGTGGTTTTCAGGACAGAAAGGATTTACTGGTAAATGCTGGTTTTACAGTTTATTTAGCTTTTCATTTTCTCTAAAAATAAATATGTGATTATTGCATTCCTGTTTTTCCTCTTTTGTGGCTCAAGCCCAGCTTCTCTGCCTCCAAGTGGGTTTGAGGCCAGTATTTTGCAAATCATAGTATTTTACATGCCAGTCCCTTACTCAGCTGATTGTTTCTTTCCCCTCTCTCTCTCCTCAAAAATGTTTTATGGAGAAGCAATAATCTTTCAAAAAGAAGACATTTATCACACATAGATTGGAAACACTGGGGCAAAACTGATGGGTGAGAAGCAAAATTTAGCAATGTGGCAAAGCCTTTGTACGTAATCTTCCCCAGCTGGTGTCTAGAATAAATATCAATGGTCCAATTTTCCACTGTGAAGAATCTCACAGGAAAGGAGGTACTCAGTGATGTATGCTGAGACAACTCTGTTACAGTCCTACTTTTTATTTAAATCTCTCCTGTTTTATACTAGGTTTGTGCAAAAGCAACAAAGAGTTGCTTTAGCAAGAAGCCACAGAAGAGCAGGAGTGGTCAGGACTAGAGTAAGGCCAGGTGGGACCCTCTGCACATTGCACTCCAAGATTTACCCCAGTCCTGCTGCCATACCCTCTCCCCTTTCCAGCCCCATCCAGTAATGGCATGCAACTGGTTTTACTAGTTGAGATGGAACCCTAGAGAGTTGAGTCTGGGACTCGATGCTTTTTGGAAATGCAGGTAGCATGTCCACCTGTCTCAGAGCCTATGCCCCAGAAAGTAGGCAACCTCTTGAAAAACACCCTTTTGTTAACTCTACTTGCCATTTATTTTGAAGTTTATAATTGTGACAATTACACACTTTTGTAATTTTTCTTTTGTTTTCCTTCTGTGTTTAGTGAAAATTTGCAGACAGTCACACAGTTTATATTTTAACCATGATCCTAACTGTGTTGGTCCTGGTCATCGTGCTCTCCTTTAGTTAAGTAAGTAATGGAGAGACCTGCCCTCACTGGCTCTGCAGCATTTAGGAGACCTCATGAACATGCCTTGTTAGGCATGGTCTCCCACCAACCCCCAAATTCTCTCTGTGACTCTTCTGCAGTGCCACCATCACAGAGAAGGGCTACGGGATAACTTAGTCAAACCTTTTCACATAAGAAACTTGGGGCCCAAGTATTTTATTTTCCACAATTAAGGCTTTAATAGGCTTCAGTCATATTTGTAATGAGTATAATTTGAATTTCAAAAAATGTCAAGTTTATAGGAAATAGGGTAGGAAATGCAACATGCTTTGAGAAAAAAAAAAAAAAAAGAAAGAAAAAAACCCCCCCACAGTTTTATCCTGGGAAAAACTGTGTGACATATTTGAATAATTTTGGTTTAGGGGCGGTGTCTTGTGAATTCGGTTCCTTCTAATATCTTTCCTTTCCAAATCTGAAAAATGGATTTTGCAAGATCTTCTATGGATTTGCAGAGTATTCGCATTTTTGGTTCCCTTTTAATCATGTTATTAAAAATAAGCCCTGTGTCAGTTCCTCTCTGAATAATGCAGAGCCTCATGTCTCAAATTCCTCTCCCCTCCACCCGGCACGACAGCAGCAGGCATGACCCATGATGATGAAGTTCAGCTGGATTCGATTGAGCATAGGCAGGGAGAGAGCTGACATTCCCCCGTGGGGGACTGCCTTTCTGGGGCTGGCTGAGGACACCCTGCAGCTAATCAGCCTTAAGGACATGCGTGCACTCCTCTCCAGTAGAGTCTTTCTGAGACCTGACATCAGGGCACATAACATCTTTGGAGCTGGAGGGCTTTATTTTAGAAGAATAATTGTCCTACTTTAAATAGAGCAGCTTTGCTGTGGCTAAGACCAATTTTTTTTTTTTTTCCCCTGACATTCTTTTGTTACTAATGTTTTGGGGTTTTTTTAAATCCAGAAAGTACTCTTTCTCTGGAGGAAAAATGTACATATTGGTATGAAGATTTTATTTTTAATTTAGACCTTAGTGTTTCCAGTGGAGTGTGACTTGCTATAAATGAGAATTAAACAATTGTTGAACACATACCAGCAAGTTAAAAAGTGTGTGTCTACGAGTTCGGGTGAGTATGTGCGCACACATTTCTCTAGATGTATTTTGCTCTCTCAGAAACATTACTTAGTAGTCAAGAGTAACCAGTTTCATTAAACCTAAAATTATAAAGACATTATTCAACACTGCATAATAACTAAAAAACCAGTATTTCATGTCTACTAGTGTGATACTCAAAAATGGGTTGGTTTTGTGATGACAGCCCATAACTGCCTGTGATTCGACTTAGATGTGCCACTTTTAAAAAGTTTGGTTATTAAACGAATTAATGAAGCAACTTATATTACTTACTAGTCTCATTCAGCATTAGCAAGTGGATTGCATTTTCTAATTAGCATGTAAGGAAATGGATAATAAAGCTTTTCCCTAAAAATATGTATTGAAGATTTTCACACCTTTACTGCGAATTTTCTCGTTTTTAACCTGCCAAAATGAAATAAATGTCTGTTGGGGGTATGAAAAAAGTAATTACTTTCCTTATCCTTTAAATTCCTCTTAATTAACTTTTAATGTATGCTGTTACTCAGGGAGCATCCCTTAATACTAAATGTGTCTAAAACAGAAAAGACAGAGATTTAAATGATTTAGATAAACATCTGCCTAACATAGAGGCATAAAATTACAGATTCAGAGAAACAGTGGCTTACTGCCTTCATTCGCAGACAAAAAAGCCACAAAAAAAATTGTTTTCCTTTTCTATAAATCTTCCCTTGTACATATGAGCTTAGAGGAAATGATCAACCCTTCAAGTGCAGGTAACATGGATTGCAAATGGTGTCAAATAATATAAACTTTCTGAATATCACCAATTTGCTCTCTAAGCATCACCAAATCAGCAGAGATTTTTTTAGGAGCACATGTTCTTTCTGGTATAAAATGTGATGTTTTGACTTGTTCTAGAGCAGCCCTCTTTTTCTTAACTTGAGACAAGAAATGGAAAAAGCATTGCAGTTTCTATCCATAGTTTCTGCCTACCTGACAATGTAATGCTAATCCATACTGGTATTAAATAGTTCTATTTAGTTGAATTGGTTCTGTCTTTAGCGATTTAGACCAATCTTCTAAAGTAATGTGCAGTAAGAGTGTATTAAAATAATTTCCTTCTATTTATTTTCAGCAATTTTCAACTGTCAGAAATGGTGTAATAAAAATAAATATTTTGTCAAAATCTCAAGATTTCCAATAGTTCAATCAGTAGCTTAACACAATTATTGTTGTATATAGTTTTCCAAATAATTATAGAGGTTAAGGATGTGTTACAAACCTAAACACAAAATCTCTGTTAATGTTATTTGAAAATTATCTGGTGAAAGAGAATTTCATCATAAAATGATGATTGACCCAAATATTTCTGTGGAAACTTCTTTGTTTTACAAGCGTCTCTTATATGCTAGGCAGCATCCCAGTGAAAATTTTCTTCATCCCCTGGAGGGGAAGCTGGAGGGTTTCAGTGCTGGCCCCTCCAAGAGGGCTTCTGAGGTCAGAGCACAGACGTTCTGCAGTGCCTAGCATGGGCTGTGCAAAAGAGCTGCTCTGTTGCTGGAGACCTGGGGAGCCCAAGTATGTCTGGCCAGAATTGATACTGTCAAAAAATTTATCATAAATAGAAATTTGGATCCCCATATCTTGTATTAGATGCATTAAATGGTTCACGCAGGCCTTTTTTTTTCCCCGATTTTTTTTCTTTTCAGTTCTTGATTTCAGCCCAATACTGTGCAACTGGAGATATACCAAAATGGAACAAAGTAAAAACCACATCCTCCAGCATCTCACTGTGTTTCTCAAGAGTTTGAATGAGGTGTGAAGGGACACGGCCTTGATTTCTTTAGCAAGACACATCAAATATCAGTTTCACTCTTTGCTGTATAAGCCATGCTGTTTTCATGGCACTCTCATGCCCTGCTGCAGTGTTCAGCCCACAGCTTTGTGCTCTTGTGTTATTATGAAAGCACTACTCACTGGCTGTAGTAATTCATCTGATTGCAGAACATGACTGGCTTGAACTGTGTCATGTAGTCTACCTTACAGTAGTGGTGTCACAACTCAGAATTGTCCCTTGCAACAGCTGGTGTACTTGAAAATTCACGGTGGATGTTTCACACAGGGGAAATGCTGGTTCTGAGAGGTGTATCCACATTTTCTACCCTAATTTTGGATCTCTGAACAATAAAGTGACATCCTTCCTGGGTGGAAGTGGTTTTTTAACAATTAAATGCGTTTCTGAGCTTCTGAAAAAAAACTTCCTACTTGGATTAGGATGAAAAGTCAGTAGTTTGAAAACTTTCTGTGTGTCAATACATGGATAAAATCTCTTATGCAAAACCAAACTGTAGTGTCTCCAGAATTTTGAATATTCTCCTTCGACAATTTTTATCTATTTTTCAGTTTCTAAAAATATACTTAAATGTAAAATTGTTAATATTTTAGAACAGAAAGTTGTTTTAATTCAGTAAGCCAAATTTTTTTAAAAGGTGATTTTCAACGCTGCTGATATTTATTTTACCAAATGCATGTCAGTTGATTTACTTAAACTGACCTGTTTCTTGATCAGGTCTATTGTTAAAGGAAGTCTGTTTCCCCCCAACAAACGCATTGTCAATACCTACCTGACTTGTAGTTGACAACAGTTTTATTAATAACAGGACATGAATTAAAACATGAAGGAAAGCATAAATGCAAGTAAAATCAGAGCTGTGTGCTGGGTGTTCAGGACTGTTCTCACGTGAAAGCTCTGGAATAACAGTATATTCTGATTTCCTCTGGCTAGCTGAGACTGCACCTGTGATGTCCCTTGTAAAATTACTGCACTGATGAGAAGTGTCACACGTGTGACAAGCGTCATATTCAGTGCCCAGCAGTGTGGGTGTACCCTGGCGTATAGGGAGCTTTCTCTGCATGTTTTATGTTGCGGCTGAGGGGCTGCAATCTTTTGCCAGACTCTCTGTTACCTTCTGTCCTTATCGCATGGATCCTATCATACTAAACCCGACATACTGCTGTGAGCAAAAGCAGTCAGAATGATGTATGCAATGGCTTCAAGACAGTAAAAATTAGGTAGACCTTGCTCCATTCTCTGTCAGTGTTACTATCCCATTTTTTGAGAAGAGGGATCTGGGTGTGAAGGAAAGGGAAGTTGACAGCATAGAGTAGAAAGATCATGTTTTACTTCCATATCAGGTAAATATGGATGGTGTAGGTTAGCAGTGAGGAAGATGATAGAAGGATAAAATCAAGTGTAAATGAGAAATATGTAGTAAGAAAGAAGTAAAAGCAGTGAAAGAACAGAAAGCAATGGTGTCAGGAGGAAAAGAGGACATAAAAGAGCTTAAGGAAAGGAAACAGCAAACAAAAAATCAGGACGTATTATATTTTTGGTATCTGCTCTCTGCTCGGAAGCTTCTACCAAATAAAAGGCTCTATAATAGTGATTGATTTGTAATCTCTAGTGTCATTGCCCTCACTTCCCCCAAAGCCATCTGGAGGCTGTCTGTAGACAGCCCATTGAAAAGTATGAATTGCAGCAAAGAAATTCTGCCTGGCAGAAAGAGGGATTGGTAATCAATTCCCTTCCTGCCAGGCAAGGCTACTTTGCTCCCTTCGCATTTGCTGTCTGGTGTCCTGTCTGCAAAAAGCCGTCAGAGATGGTACCCAGGGAGGAGCACAATGATACCAGGGATTACAAATCAATCATTCCCATTGTTGCTGGAGCCTGCCATTGAACGCTGAAGACAGACAACATGTCTTTCGTTCGATAACTTAGTTGGTTTTAAGGATGAACAAAAAATTGGGTGGCTTTTCAAGATTCACTGCTGTGTGTGGGCCAGTGGTGCCCAAGGGGGATGATGTCCAGCTGAAGAGTGCATTGGCAGCAGTAGTGCAGCCTGGCTGCCCGGGGCGTATGCTTGGGGGGAGCGGTGGGACAGGCACGCTCCTCTGCGACTGCAGGACTCATTCTTTTCAAAGCCTGTGTCTTCCTATATTTTCTCACCTTTTTGTGTGTCCAAGGAGCTGGGCAGACAGCATTTTGAGAAGCATGTACTGTCTGCTCAGAAGTATGAACAGAAAAAAGCCTGAACCTGTTCACAATGAGGAAGGGCGATAGCGGAGGAGATTTCACCGCAGTAGTATCCTCAGATAACAGAGCAAGGTCATGGGAGGAGGAGAAAACAGTTCCAAACTGTGAAAACCCAAAGGAGAACAGCTCTGGGGCAAAGTGCCAGAGCACTCATAGCAAAGAGGCAGCACGTTCCCAGGTGTGAGGTCTTCCCTCCTCTTTGGAGGTCAAGGTGCCAGGCAAGGGCCTTCAGCAGCAGCTGAGGAGGAGGAGGAGGTTAAGGTCTCGGGTAGGATGGATGTCCTTACACCCTACAGTGACGCAGAGAGGTGGGATACAGGTGTTTAGCAGATGCCGTGTAGCTGCACTGTACATGTTGCCCTGGCCCAGGCAGAAAGGATGTGGGGAAGCGTGGCCATGTGTGATGGCAGCAGGCTGCAGGTGCCGGGGTGGGCCTGTCCCACTGCTGCACAGCTTGGGCAAGGCCCTCTCAGCGCTCCTGCTAGGGATACCAAAGGAATAAATAAAAATGTGAAAGAGGAATTACTAAAACTGTCCCTTGATAACTAAATGGTTGATCATAAATTGGAGTGTCTATGCAAATGAAGTAAATAATTAAAAACTCCAAGAACAGCACTGACTAGGTGGTTGATGGCTGGCAATTATAAAAGCTGAATTTTTAATATGCATACATCTAAGGAGCCAGTAAAAATTAGCTCCTAGACTAATGGACTTGCCTTTCTTCCAAGGCAGAATTTTAATGAGAGCATTATTTATAGCAGAGCCCAAGAACGAGCATTTTCTTGCTTAGTCTTGTTTCTTCTTTGCTGACACTTTATTCATTAACCTCTGAACTTCTCTAGAGAAGAATAATGCTCTACACAGTGGAGGGCAAAGATCACCTTGACCCCCTGAAATTAGTCATGGGTCATATATTGTTAAGAGAGTTACGTCTTCTAACAAATAATGTTTATAAAACCCCATTGGTGATATGTCCTCATTTCATGCTGGTTTCAGAGTCATTTGTTTGCAGTTCAGTTCACTGAAGAGAAAATGAACGTAACGTGATATCTCATAGTGCAACGCTTCTTGTGCCTTCTTGTCTTGTACAGTGGGTAGATACACATCCCAGTGAGACCTGAGAGGCTATTCTAGCCATATATTCTTACCGTGCATAAGAGGTGCTCCACGTGTGGCTTGAAGACATGCAAGGGCTGAATTTATTTTTGAGCTCAGACGCTAGCTCTGCCATGTCATTGCGGTGACCCTGCTGAACAGCAGCACAGCTCGCACAAAGGGTAGAGCCCTGCCACATCAGGATCGCAAACCTGGGCCAGCCTGTGCTGCTGTGGAGCGTCCTCTGGCTGGAGGGAGAGCGCAGGGCATCCTGCTTCCTGCTAATTCCCTGCAGGGAGTCAAGGTAAGAAGGACACAAGCCCAGCAGAGCTAGCTGCAAACAAAGCCAAAGTGCTTTGGTTGAGATTTTAGAATTTTATTTGAAAATTTGCAGAAATGGAATGCAAGTTATAGGTAATTTGCATTTAAAGTGCTTTATGTGTTTTCCTTTTTAGCTTCTTTTTCTTAAACACATATTTTTTTGAATGGAAAAAAAAAAAAAGTATCCTTACTTGTCTTTCAATAATCAGGAAAGATCTGACTTAAATTGAAAAATTACAAAACCAATAAAATTAATGAAAGAGCTCTACTTCTCAGATCTGGGAATAACTGTGTATACTGTCCCTAGTAATGAGGGAGACAGGAAAGGAGAATGGGGGGGGGTGGGGGGGGGAGAAGATGTCTTATATTTGTTGGGGCTTTATAATCAAATCACACTGAAGGCTTTTTTTTAAAATTAAATGGCATTTCTCATTTAAAAAAAATATAATGGTGTCTTCTGAAAAGACAAACTTTTAGTTGTATTTCATTCTTTACTAATCGAAATCATGCGGTTTAGAATTTTGACCTGCAAAACATATATAATAGGCCAAGAGTCACGCGGAGTGCTCAGTGTTATCTGAGAAATGGAATGAAATTTTGTTTTACCCTGCTCTGCTTAAACATGGTGTCAGGATTCCTCCCACAGCTTTCAGCCATGTATACCAGCGTACTTCCTTTCCCCCATGTTGTAAAATGGGCACCAATTCCATTCTCATTGGAGAGTAAGACATCAACAGAGGCTTAATCTGTTCAGGGTATAAAATGCTGTCTAAGTAGTACTTTTTATTTATGACAGTTCTTATAACAGTGTCCTTGGAACTTGGATGTTCAAATGATTGAACACTGCAAAGATCACTACATAAGAAGTAGCATTTAATTTGGTAGATGCCTGAACATTGTTATGGAGCAGGATTGTTGATGTGCATGTCTAATGCAGATAATTTTTTCCTGAATTAATTTTTAAAACTCTTTCGTTTTTGACAGTGATATCTACTTTGAGATATGTCTATATATCTTAGGAATTTATCAGAGCTGTGTGACTCAGGTACTCTTTCATGTTGCTGACTGCACATAACAACACGCACAGAGATAGAAGGGAGTTTGGGAATGTTTTTAACTTTCCATCACTGGAGCTGCAGGCAGGTTTGAGATGCTGAGGCCAAGACTTCAGCAGGTTACAAAAGTGAATGGATATTTGTATGCATAATGAGACCATACAATATGTCAAACATAAAATGTATTTCATGTATTTTTAATATGAATAGTAAGTTTAGACTTGAGAACATGAAATAATATTTATGGACAGTATAGCTACCTGTTCCGTAAGAGAACTTTCCTCTGAAGTAAACCCAGTTTTGTGTGCAACTGGATTGGAAATCTGGAGCAGGTATACCAGGGCACAGCACTTCCCATGCCTGGGGAAGTTTCAGCTGGGATAGAAAGGGCTGTCTTTTGTCCAATGTTCATAAGTAGCATGGAGGTGACCTGGAAAATGACTGTGAACCCTCAGCTGTGAATTAGTGGCTCAAGTACTGTCTTGGTCATTTTACTTTCCTTTGCTGTCAGTTTACTGTCTGTATGAAGTGTACCAGCACTCTTGACGTCCCCTTGTAGGAAAGTATCCACCGGGCAAAAGCAGCTAACGCAGCATTGCAGCGCCATAGGAAATGACTGAATGAACTGAATTTCTGAAGTACTCCTCTTTTCTTTCCCTCCCTGCCCTAGTTCTGATGGTGTAGCTCAGAGCTCAGTGGTGTGTGTGTATACTGTGTCTGAACACAAAACTTCTCCACTAAGCCTACTAGATGTGCCCTAGTTTGCATTTATTTTGCAGTCTTTCTTCCCTGCTGTCGGGTTTGCAGGTATTTCCTGAAAACGTGCTTGTTTCACTCATTATACAAAGTTCCACTGAATTTCAAGCTTCTATAGGCCCTGTGAAAATCCTGGCCATTTTATCTAATGATGGATAAATAAAAAAGTGTCAACGTTTTTCATTACAGTTAATAGAAAGCTTTAGAAAAATGAAACTTTGTAGGTGCTCCTTTCCGTGTATGGTTAGTTCAAATTCTTGTGGTTTTCTCAGGTTCAGATATTCACCCAGAAATGATCACAGCTCCCACAGTCATCACTAATCTGCACAGAAACCCTGTGCCTTTGCACACAGCTCTCAGTGGGAACACGCTACAAATCCAGTGTCAATGCCTGCCAGCTGTCTCAGCAGCCCCTTCAACAGCTTTGTATTCTATGACTTGATTCTTCATTGCCTGCAGGTACACAAGTGTTAGGTGCTCCTGCTATATAAGGTTTTGTCCCCTAGCCCAAATTTGTCCCCTAGCCTAGCTTAACTTCTATGTGGACTTGCTGTGTCGCCAAGAGCATGTACAGGTTTTACTGAACATGCCCCATTCTCCAAGACCGTCTCCAGAGAGGACCTTTCAAAAAGGAGCTGGGAGGTCATTGCCTGACAGATCTCTACCCAACCATGGCTCTGTGCTGTACCCAAGTGCGGTTTCTGTATGAAGTCCTTTCATCCACTAGTCAGTCAAGACCCTGGGTGAGAGCCACTCTGCTCCCATTTTAATTGGGGCTTTTCAAGTTGTCTCTTGTATTCTATTTCTACTCTGATTATTACATTTTTATTCATTCTGTCTTGAAAGACTCATTGCCTGTTCTAACTGCATGTCCTTTTTTTTTTTTTTTTTCTATGAGGACTTCATTTACTTAGAAATACCGAATACATTACAGAATAAGTAAAAGTAGAAAGCTTTCCTTTTACCCTCAACCAGCTGAGGGCTTGGCAGCTACAGGGTCCAAAGCTTCAGGAATATGAGGAAAGAAAACATAATGGGAAAGAAAAATAAAGTGACTTTCTGTATTGTGACATGTTGCAAACAGAAACATTTCATATTTTCCCCACTGTCAATGTGTAAGCATTCAACAAGAGATCAATACCTGCCAATGCTGAGTGGTTCTCCTTCCTCATTGTAATCTGTGCAGCTCATCGTGGTGGCAGGAGTGCAGCAGTGTCAGGAAAAGGGGTTGATTTTTACCAGGATCATGTTGCAGCTGCTCCACCCTCTTTCCCAAAACAAATTCACAGGGACTTTGAGACTTTAATTTTACTTCTTCAAGAGTCAGAACACAGACATTTGTTTTCTCCCCTGCTGCATTGTATTCCTTGTTGGCTGTTCCTCCCATCATGTTGCTGAAGGCTGTGTTCCCATTTGCTTCACACTTTAATTTCCAGGGGCTTTGCCATAATGCTGTGGCTTCTCAGCACAGGAGGGTTACCTATTGTTCCTGGGGCGGAGGAGGTAGGAAGAAAAGAAGTCCCGATATCAGCTTCTGAGTGACAATGGTCTGTGTTAGAAACCCATCTATTCAATCACTGCATTGAACAAGGGCAGATTTTCATCAAAAGAAGCTCCCGGAGGGGTTGGTTACTTTGAAGGAAATACATTAATTAAAGCACTCTACAAAATAGTGGGTGAAGAAATGCATAACATTTCAGCTAGATTTTATGCTACGCTGAGCACTTTTTTGACCTTCATCTCCAAATGGTAAATGGAAATGCGGTTTTGAAAGCCTTCATACGTACTGGTAGCACAACCTCTGCAGTTCTTCATAGGGAAAAAAAAGCAGCAAAAATATGATACTGTTACATATTTGCAGCTGTTTAGAGCCCAGGCAAACTAACATTAACAAATTATGATAATTAGGCTTGATTTGCATATTAAAATTGTCTTAATTAAACACTGATTCTGTAAACATTTAAAGGCTGTAATCGATCTTTCGCAGGCTCTCTTGGTCATTTATATGATCTAATAAAGGCTGGAGGCTTTGTTAATGAGACCTCTATTTCCTAACTTGTATGTGTCAATGAGATTATTTCACTGACAATTACAGAGCAGACTGCCGTTAATAACTCACAAAACCCAACCACTGGGATTCTTTTGTCTGAGGCTACAAACATGATCTAAGTCCTTTAATGGAAACTTGCTGTTTACATTTTCTTTTTGCTCACATAGGGGCCCGTGCCACAACACCTACTAGGGAAGAATCACAGGAAAGATATTTCATGGGGATTTTTTGTCAATGTAAAATCAAGCTCACGGTGTCCTATGAGAAGTTTGAATAATGGATCTAGTATTTATACAGTGTTGAGCTTAGTCATAATACATTTGGTCCCAGATCTAATCCTGGCAAGTCTCACAGTTAGGCTGAACTGTGTAAGAAACTTTTTTTAATTTAAGAGGTAATGTAATCATGCTGTAAATTTACAGGAGGTCTCTGAAAAGGCTTCCAGGATTTTACTTCTGTTCAGTATCTCTACAGTCTTGTGCCATAATGTGAGCATCTTGGGAAAACGACGCTAAAACAGATGAAGAGCTCTTGCTTCTCAGATGCTAAATGTTTTTAGCCCCCTTGCCCCCAATAACCTTGTTAGCACCAGACACACACATTTGGGGGAAAGTGTTCATATTCCTTTGGAATAATTTTTTTCAATATTTCTATTATTTGACCTATCTTCTTGCACATGAAGGACCATGTATTTATGTATATATGTATGTATGTTATTTATAACTTATTATGACATTTGTTTTGTTGTGGGATATTCCCAGTAAAGATTTTCTGATTTCAGCCCTCCTACATGTTCTTCTTAGAAGGTGACATAAATAGTTGCATACTCTGTAGTCCTGTGAGTCCAGTCACCAGATACAGTGCCAGTATTGATGAATTAAAAAATATATTTATTTTTATTTAATTTAAGTTATTAAGTTTATTGGAAAAAATTAACAGGTTTAACAAAGCTAAACCACTAGAGTGTATTTTTAATGATTAAAATATTTTTTCTGTGAAATGATTGATAAGCTCTATAAAGCAGGCTGGACTTTCAAAATTGGTGTTTTGCCTAATTCCTTCCCCACCGAGACTGAATACAGGTTTCTACTGGGGGCAGTGCCATGGTGAAAGAGTAATATTGGTAATCTTTTGACTGAGATTCAGCAAGATACTTCCGATGGGAATGACTTTCCAATGGGAAAAGTCAAAAGGATGTATTTACGCATCTTTTGGTCTGAGCATAAGCATATTTTTTGGCATAGGTAATTTCATATGCAATGAAACTTGACATCAGGTGGAAGTTTTCTTCTAGCGAAGGCATTACCAAGTGTCCTCATTCTGTGAGTGAAACCGGAAATTATTTTGTCATTAGCTTCAGCAAGTCCCAGATGTGTTTCATTTTGTGATACGTCCTTGTGGTAGTGTAAGGCAATGACAAGAAAGATGATGACTTTTCACACGATATCTGTATTTCAGCTAAACAAGAGGCCAAAAATATGTAAAGCCCATAACATAAAAAGCATGCAAGTTTATAAGACAAATTTTGCTTATTCCTAAATGTAGTGGAAGTTAATCCTCATGTTACTGAGATACTGAGATAGTAATTAAGTATTTGTGCTTTGAATGCTAAATAAAACATGGGCATCCAGCAGACTTATTAAAAAATATAACTCTTTCCATCACTACCCAGATCTTCCTGCTTTGCTTTCTCTTTTCTCTAGAAAACCTCACTTTTGAAAATATTGACATGAAATTGATTTTTTAATACTTAGAAAATTCTGAATTTGAAATTGCAGGAGATTAGGAATATTTTTGATAGGCATGTACAATCCTTTTTTCTCCTTTGACTCAGAATGTGTAGACAGTGTATGCAGGACCTGGTGTATAGAATCTATGGACAGTGTGTTTATAAGACCTGATTTCAATGTTTCCTCCTCTTCCACTGGTGAGATTTCTTTTTCAAATTTTGAAATCTAAAGGCTTTTTTAAATGAAACTGTTCTTTTTTCTTATTTTTCTTGTCTTTTTTTTTTTCTTTTGTTATTTCAGTGACTTTTTTGCAATGAGTATCTCCTTCAATGTTTCTAGCCGAATAGTCTGGATTCCCTTCTGTGATGTCTGTCCCTCAGGTCAGCAATAATGTTATTCCCAAAGTGGCAGTAGTTGGGAAAACCAGATCATGGTGAGCAAGTGATGTGCTTTCCATTTCCGCTCTGATCCTGGTTTCTTTGCCAAGACCCCTACTTGGGAACTAGTCAATCCCTTCCTGTTCGTTAATGGAGAAAAAAGAGATCAAAGAAGAACCTGACTTCAAGAGTGCTATGAGAACTGCAGAAATGTTAATTTTGCCCTTTTTTGTTTTTCTCATTTTGGTATTTTTCTCTGTGCATCTGCCATTTTAAATTTGGATGAGATGCATTTGGTGCATAATGACTGCCAGAATAAAATTCACAGTGTGAATGCAAGAGGCTTACAAATTTGTTTATAGCAATAGAAGTAAACACTCTCTAAATGGCTGTCAGACAAGTAATAACTTTGATCTTATTGGCTTACTCTTGGTTTATACTGACTCTTTGAAGGGAAGAAATTCTTCAGCTGTTTTTTTTTTAAACTTCAGGTCTACCACATTTGTCTAACTTAATAATCATATTTTGCCTCTATACTGTCTTTTGCAGTTAAAACCACTTAGTTTTATGTTTCTCTTTTTAGGAAAAATAACCAGTGTTCTGGTATGAATTCACATAAGGCAACAGTTTGGCATTCAGGCCAAAACTGAGCTTCAGTTTTTAAGAGCACTAAAATTCTTCAGACTGATACTCAACTTCTCATTTCAGATAAGATCAGAAGATAGAGCAGCATGTTGCTTTGCTCAGTTGCTGATTTCTTAAGACTTTTGGTACAGAAGCGGAATCAGACTAGCAGGTGAAGGAACACAATTCTTGAGTGCAGACACTCAAGACAATGCACAGGAGTGGTAGATTCAGATGCAGAAGCCATATGTGTGCAGAAACTAAACTGTATACAAGTGAACAGCTTCTCATTCCTTTAGCAGTTTTCTTGCAGGCCAGATGCTGTTCACTTCTGAACAGAGGAAAAGTAAAAACTTTCCAAGCATGAAACTTAAATTTCAAACCATCTACCTTTAAAAGTGGGAAGGAAGGAAGGAAGAAAGGTTTTCCCATGTAGAACTCTCACTTTTTCTCATATATAATTAAATTATGTATTCATTGTTTTATTCTGCTTTCATGTAATTTCATTTTCAAAGCCAATGGAAATGCTTTTGTATTTCTTTTCTGTGCTTTCACTGCACTCATAACTTTTCCAGTTATATTCCACCAGCAACTTCCACTCATTTATAATTCATCATTTTGATCTTTTTTACATTAAAGCAATAGAGCTCGTAAGGTTTAAAGTTAGGCACCCCTACCGGGTTTCTGTCATTCACACATTACTCTCCTGAAAACGGTTGGAATGTTTTGCAAAGCATTGGAATACCAAGTTAATTTAAAGTAAACTCTAGTTATGGTAAAAACGGGCCACCTAATTCAGTGGGGGAAAAGGCCGTATCCCATGCTGAGAAGTCTGCAGTTAATGGACTTCAGCATACAGGATTTCCCTGGCCATTCCTGCTTTTGCACCACTGATCCTTCCCTCACTGGAACATTGAAACTCCAGGAGTTACACTGGATAGGAGGAATGCAATTAACGACTTTGGCTCTTTTGGTGCTGACAGGGTGATGTATGTTCACCTGCCTTACGAATCCTTATTAAGATGCAGTAGCTTCTGTTACTGAAGCCATCTGCCGCTATCAACCAGGGGAGTAATACACAGGTCTGCTTTTAGTGAAAGAATTTCAATATCTTTGAGGGAATTTTTTTTCTATGTATTTTCTTTTAAAGGAATGATGGGTCCAGCAAAGAAATTTCTCCCTCCCCCCTGCCTGGAAGGTCTGTCATGGCCGTGCAGGTGGAACTGTGCTTGTGTGTGATCTCTCCAGGTAGAGATAACTTTTCTCTCTCTTCACAGAAGCAGGCACAGGAAAGTATCTGCTTGCTATAAAACCTTTTTTCCTCCTTATATAGTTAGAAGTTTGATGTGTCTTAGAGGAGTTTAGTGAAGAGAGAATCCCACACGGGATGTCTGTTTAAATACTGCCTGTGGTTACAGGTTTCGGCAGACTGCAGTACAAAAATCCAAGTGTCAGTAGAAGACAAAAAGATAATTCACTTTCATCTCGAGAACAAAGCTGAGCAGAGGAGCTGTTTTCAACTTTTTAAATTCATGAAACATTTATCTTAGAGTCAGGTTATATTATGCTGGCAAGAATATAATCTGTCAGCATTTCTACTATAAACTCCTGTTTTTAGTGTTTTTTAGGATAGCCTTAGAGGTTCACTTTGAACAGATTTAGCATACAAGGTCTTGGCCTAGAAACATACTTTTCCTCCCAATTAAGAAAATGAATATGACTGCATGTTCAGTGCAAAAGACATATTAATGCTGTGTTCAGGTGAAAGTTCAGGTGCAGAAAAACGAGATAATTCAGGAGTGTCCCAGAGCAAGGTTACTTTAGTTTTTTCTGTATTTTTAATAGGAGGTGTTACTAACTCTGAAATGAAAGGAAGGCTGGTCTGTGATGAAAAGCATGGTGTTAGGCTTAGCTGGCAGGCAGAGCTGTATTTCTAGTTTCTATTATCTAGCAGCTTTAGAAAAAATGCTGTTTCTCAGGTTTTTAATGTTTCACAGTCTGAAAGTTGTTATTTAAGTTCATGCATTTTAAAGAGATTCAAAATTTTCTTTTGTTTCTGTAGGAAGATGTAGTGAATAAAGTTAAAAAAAAAAAAAAAAAAAAAAAGAAGCCTGTCTGTGAGAAAGGGAGATCACCGTAATAGCAGAGAGCCCAACAGCTGATGTACTTCAACTTCGGTGTACATACCTGCCTCCGTGAACCCTTGTGCCTAATAAGGCACACAAATGACTGTTGCAAGTTAATTTTATTCCCCAAATACAGGATTACAAAACATCTGAGTAATGCCCTGGCCTTACCCTTGGTCTAACATCAAGAAACAGTCTTCTCCACATGATTTTTTCCCTCAGGGTCTATTCGAAGGAGAACAGAAGCAAACTCCATGCTGAAGGTTCTGTGCTTGAGCTTATCGGGTAAAACCTGTGGTGACAGATGGTAAAATTGTTTTGCAAATTTGTTCACTGCTTACTGTACAGATACTGTACGTCATGTGCTCGTAAATGCCTCTGAGAGAGTAGTTGGGAGATGGATGCATTTTTGCCTTGCTTTGAGTGGTGCCCTCTGGATGAGACAGGATGGGGCAGATGGAGAAGAGAGCAGCTCTTGCTGCGAGCAGCTGGGCTGGCCTTGCGGGGGATGCACACAGACTTCATGTGATGCAGAAAATTGCTGAAGTGAGTTATTACGGGCTGCGCTGAAAGGAGAGACTAAAAGAAAGGAGCTGTCTTGCAATGGTAGAGGAGGTAGGTGTTATTTAGAGTCTGTCTTCCAGGTTTTGTGTTTACGTGTCATATCCCATGAAAATGAGTTTTCTCTTTTAAATTTTACTTTGTTATAGCTTATGCTCTAATAAAGAGATGCAAATCCCTTTTGATGTTTCCAGTGCACCTACTTCAAGGCAACAATGCAGGCAATTCACCTGCAGCGTGGGGTGACTTCAGAGCCCACAGTTCTGCTAGGTATGTCACATGTTTCCTTCAGCGCTTACTAGTGCCTTGCTGATGCGAAGTGCAGGTAGACCAAGCAGTCAGACCAGGTCATGAATAAGGCAAGGATTTGAGTGGGAGTCACGCTTTTAATTTTGTACTTTGCTGTAAAAAGGGAACCCCTTGGCCATATTCAGCAAGGGAGATTGAGAGAAAGGTTAGACCTTCCCCAGTGAGTCAATAGCTAGTAATCACAGTATGCTTAACATGATGCTTGCTTTAGGAAAAGTTCAAGTCTAGTGAAGCAAGCTTCCTAAGTATTACATTATTTGACTTTCTGGAAAAAATTTTACCTATGTAAGGTCAGAAGTTTCATTCAAGACACTAGTTTTTTCCCCCCTATAAAATTAAGCCTTTCAAGAAAAACTGTTGGGACAGTTTGTTTGTTTTTAATAAAGAGAATGAGGTGAACAGTTCCACTGTCGAGTGCTTCATGGTTTGAACACTTTTCTTAGTTCAGTGCTTCTGAATGAGCATATTTCTTTGAGTTAATTTCTAAATGAACCAAGAAATTACAAATAAATCTCTTATCTGAACACTGTTTAGATAAATCTCATACTCGGGTGTTGTTATCTAAAGGCTCATATCATATCAAACTAATAAAGATAATTACGTATTGCACCTAGTATATTACACTCAGCTTGATCTAATGGATTTATTACGTTGAATTTTGAACTTGGCAGAGTAAGTTTGTTCATGTTGCCAGTCAGTGATGAGACCTGCAGCGGCAACAGTAAGTTCGGCAGCTAAGTGCTGGATTGAGGCAGACAGGGAGGTTCCCAGGAGGTTCCCAGAGCCAGGAACCCCAAGGAAGAGCAGAGAGACCTATCCGGAGTCAGCAGCTCCCACGAGAGAGGCTGATGTGGCGTGGGTATTACCAGGGTCAACCGTGGGAGATTTAAATGACCCTGAGGAGCACCAGTGACCAGGAGTGCGGTGAACTGAGCGGGCAAACGGTGTGGCGTGTCAGAAGGGCTGTGGCGTGGCAGTTTGCGTGGCAGTTTGCGCAGGCAGGGCATGCAGGGAGGGCACAGCCCTCTTCCCAGCTTGAGAAGGTTACTCAAGCAGAGGGCATCGTCNCTGCTACTAGAACAGACAGATAGTTGGAATTAGTTTCAGTTCTGTAAAGGGAAAATAAAATACAGCTAGTTGGTTCTGGGACTTCAAGTTTGGAACCTGCTGATGATCATAACCAACTCTTGTACACGTTTTGGTAAACAAAATCAGAGACTTTGATTCCATTTCACTAATTTCTGTATGTACAGAAGTTACATGTGTCTTTCAGGACTGAGATTATAGTTTTAGCATGTGAAGCTGCAGAACTTGTTCCTCATTCTGAGTTAACCTCTGGAACTAGCAAGCAAGGCTGCGAGAACAGCCATTACAGCACATTAGAAGTAGCCCTGGCAGTAGTAGATACATGAACAAACTTTTGATAAGGAAAAACTGCATTTAGCGCTGTGCAAAAGCACATTTCTCTGCATTAACCATTGATGATTCTGATGCCCCTCTGGCCTTGTTTACATTTGTATGTTTTAATGGTATAGCTTTAATTAGGGAAACTTCAGACCTGACCCATCCCACAGGGAAGTCTGTTGCCTCCCTGGGGCTCGGGTAAAAGACATTACTAGGAAACTCCCTGGTCTGGTTTGGCCCTCTGTTACATGCTATTGGTTGTGCAGGTTGGCAGTGAGGAGATAGGGGAGAGAAATCTAAAAGCAATCAAAAGGGACTTCAGGGCACTGGGGCAATTAGCGGGAGGATCAGGAGCACAGGTAGTGTTTTCCTCAATCCCTTCAGTAGCAGGGAAATATAAGGAAATATAAGGAAAGGAACAGGAAAATGCACCGGATTAACATGTGGCTCAGAGGCTGGTGCCATCGGTGGAATTTTGGGTTTTTTGATCACGGGGAGGCTTACACGGCACCAGGCCTGCTG
>VYZV01023439.1:41976-54630 GCA_013401275.1 Pandion haliaetus | reverse complement strand
TCAGGGCATAGAAATAATCTCCAGAGATACTCTGGTTACAAATCCTGTGCTCATCAGCCTGGGTGCACACCAGGGTATAATTACCAACTGCCTAGGAAGATGCTCAATGGAGATGACAGCAGTTATCTCAATTGTATGTAGGTATTCAATGATTTTCTATACAAGAGCTCTATACCCCACTGAAAAAAACAAGAAATAATAGATCAAAATGCAAAATTACAATATTCCTAATTAGTAAACATAGTGAATAAAAAAAACCCTCAGAATGGCATAGGTGTACAGCGAATACTTACACAAACAAAAGCACATTGTACCAGGGAAGTCCGTCACACCAGCCCAGTTGTCTAGTCCAGCAACTTTTACAGGACAGCCTTGATTATCATTACTTGTGTCAGAGTGTCAATGGCAAGAACTATTTTCCAACTACTTTTTGAATTTAGCCTTTTTTCTTAGAGTGTTCTACTAATTGTTTTTTCTTCTCTAGCATCAGCAGGAGACCCAATTATAGCTCTATCTTCAATTTGCAATAACCTCCTTTTTAAATAGCGTAAGTCACCTTTTCACCTTTTATTACAGAGATAGCATAAAGGTCTGATAGAGAAATAGCGCAAATCCTAAATTCCATTTTTCAGAAATAGGATTTTATAATTGTTGGTCACTTTCCTTGATTTAATTTAAATCACATTTACATCCTAATATGACCTAGAAGAAACTATTTCACAGTCATAGTTTTCTGTATGCAGTTTTAAGTTTTTAACATTGTATAAACTGCCTCCTATTTTTACCGATTAAAATCTTTCTTTTTTTTTTTCCCCTCCAGAAACACCAGCATCACTGAATCTATTGTCACTTACTGAAAGCCGAAAGTAATTTTTTTTTTTTTTTAAATAAGTAGGCCGTCTATCCTTGGGCATGCAGACTGTTAACCTTGAAAGCTGCGGTATGAGGTTGACTGATATGTATTGGATGCACCGATATGAACAAACTGGGGCAGTATTTAGTTAGAGCAAACTCCCAAGATGCTATTAGTTGTGATTTCAAAAAGACAGCTCTCACTTCCACCTGGCAAATGCAATTATGAAATAGAAGTGTAGTTCAACAAAATAAACAACAACTCAGACCAGCAATGTACAGAATGATGTGCACTATCTACTTTAAATATATTTGAGAAATAATCACAATAAATCAAAGGAAAGTGCTCATTCATTTTGGGAACCTGAATCACCAGAAAACCATGCAGTTTTCACGTTAAAAACAATCTTATGATCCGTTAATAGCATAACAAACATTTTAAAATAGCTTATGTAATTTGAATCTTTGAGAGACCTGTTAACAGTAATTTGAAAAGACTTTTGTAAGCTTTGAAGAAAAATGAGCCTTACTGAACTCCACTCAGCACAAACCATTTCAACTCAAGATAAAAAAAAAAAAACACTTACTCACTAGAGAAAAGGAAGGTTAAAAAGGGATAGGACTGAAATCTTTAAGATGCCAGAGGAACTAGCAGGATAGTGCTGCTCTTGCCTTTCAGAGGGTAAATGCTTTGAAATAATGGTAAACGCTAAAAGATTACTGGTAAGGTTGGCACTTCTTCACTGAAGTAAATGAGTTTACACCTGCAGATAATTTGGCTTTAAAATGGGGGACTCATTTGTAAAAGCAGTGCATTTTTTTAAGCTAGTGATGAAAAGAAGCAAAATGTTTCATAGCTAAGATTCAGATTTTTCTTACAAAAGGTGAAAGTAGTCCTAACACTTCCCCTTTCCACTGTTGAGACTGAGTCTGACTGAATAGTCTCCACTCTTCTGCTAGCAAGTCAAAGCCAAGATCAAGGGACCAGCCAGAGACTGTTCATAGAGCAAGAACTGTCATCCTAAGTCTACATTCCCATCTCTGATGGGCTGGGACCCTTTCTGCAATTCAGCCTTCTTGCCCCTCAGAAGCACAGGGTGCTTCATGCAGCACTTTCTACTGCCTCCCTTTCCCTTGGGCCATCAGCCAGCTAACCCTGTCTCTACCCGCTGCAGATCTTAGCAGCATCTTTGTATCAGGAGGACATGGCTGCCAAAGCTTTCTTCAACTTACACTTTGATTCTGCTGCACTTTCACATCCTTAGGAGGGAAGCACAGCAAATTAAAGCACCTTCAAATAGGTGCACGTTTATAGTGACTAGGAAGAGAAAGATAACAGGAAGGAAAAAAAAAAGACTTAAAACCCTGTTTCTGATATTTGATCTAATAGGAATCACAACTTAATTTCAGCATTAAAACAGTAGCTATGAATAAGTATTTTAACGCATTTTAGAAGAGGAAAGCTAATACTTTAAACTGAAAAAAAAAAAACCAAATAGCTAAAATCCACTGTGGGAGCATAATGCACACCATCCAAGCCAAGGATCAAAGAACCCACAGGTGCTTCCTGGCTTAGCTGGAAAGAAATGAAGCATCTGTCCTGCCACACCTTCTGTTGCAGCCTTACACTCAAAATATGTAGTGATGGATCTGTAGGAGGGAAAACAGTCTTGAAGACTCTACCATGAAAGAACTTCATCATCACAGCCACAGCAGGAGTATAACCCATATACACTGAGACTGCTCAAAAGAAAGATTAGTTTAACTCTAATTAGTTTAACATTCTAATAACAACTTACTTAAAATATTTTAAGTATTTTGTAAATTGCACTTGGGGGAAGAGGGTGCTTTCTAAGGCATCCTACTCTGTAACAGTACCTCGAGTTTTTTCTTCTGCTCCAGGCCAAACTAAAGCAAAATTCACCAAGGCAAGGTCTTTAAACCACAGATTTCCCTAATCACTACTGGGCAGCAGTTGCTAGCAGTTTCAGTGCATCTCAGGTTCATGGAAACAAATGTTTCAGGCTCCCTGCTGACTCAGGCAAGCACTAGGGCTCTGGGAACAACCCCTTCATTTTCTTCAGGGGCAGCCAAATACAGAAGGAGCTTTTTATTCAACTGGTGTATTGCACCTGTCTTCCTCTCTTTGAAGAGCTTTATTTGTATATGTTATGCAAAGATAAGTTAAATATTATTGGAAATAAACTAACAGGAGCATATATTTCCTGTAGCTGAAATGTCTGTACTAGCTATGGGATCTGAAAGCACCAAATGAGATTTGAGAGCAGGAATCCATTTCAACACACAATAAACCAAGATAGATGTTACATTCCAACTTGAAGAAAAAAAAAGTTTCACTGCCACTGTCAGTATAATTAATAAATAACGCTTACCGCAGGGTGACACGAAGACAGAAGGGGTCAGCATGGAGAAAGCAACGCAAGTGGCAGCAGCACGACAGGGTCTGTCCTCCCGTCCAGTACGCACACACTGCCATCAAGCCGCAGAGAGGAAAAAGCCAGTTTCTGGGCTATGGTGCCATGCTGATTGACTGGCATAGCACATGCACAATGAACCGCAATAAACATAAACTAGAGAAAAATCCTGGCCCAATCCATGCCCTCAGGTGTCCTCCAGGAACACCAGCTTCACAGGCATCACCCTCCCAACGTAGCTACGGCTGTGACTCATCTATATTAACACCTGAGCTGATTAGGACTACAGTTATTACTGACAGGGAGACTTCTGTTGACACATTTCCATACTGGCTTCAGGCAAGAACAGAAACTGGTTTTATTTACTACCTTTGGAGACACTGAAGCTGCCAGCCGGCAGCAGGCCACACCAAGGGCCACCTCAGTGCTGCGAGCGCAGTTCTAGGGAGGCCTGGCCTGGCCTGGCCTGGGGCCTGCAGTGGTACAGCCACCACCCCACCAGGACCATGAGGCAGCAGTTCTCCTGACAGGCAGGGCAGGGGCTCCTGCAAATGCCTTTGCCTAAAGATCGCCACAAGTGAAAGGAATTGGCCTTCCTGGCCCCGATCCTGCACAGCTGCTAGATAGCACATGTGACCACAATTTGTAATTAGGAAGGGGGAGTGAGGTGGGGTAGGAGCCCAGCTTTCTCACCACAGGGAAGCAAATGCAAAATGGGGATTCCAGGCTGAAAAAAACAAGGTGTTTAATAAAAAAAGCAACAGGTTTGGGATTACCATCGCACCCAGAGTAGCTGTGGCCCAAAGCAAAGTCTGGCTGGGGCTGTGTGACAGCCTGGTACCTGCATTGGTGGGGCTCTGCCATGCCCACAGACTCCAGCCCCCCCTCTTCAAGCTCTCATGTCCCAGCTGTGACAAGTCGTAACAAGAAAAAAAAAATCTCAAGAGGAGCTCAGAGCTAGGGGGTGAAGCAGGTAACACAGCAAACCACCCAGATACCTGGTCCGCAGGAGCATGCAAATTGCACCAGTCTATCCCTCCATTTTATTGCAAATGCAAACAAAACTAAAGTATTTGGGAAACTGCAAAATTTGGGGTAGGTTGCATTTTATTTGGGCCAAATTATCAGCCAAATTTGGTACAAATTGACAAATACCTTCAACTACCCTTAATCTGTAGTCTTTCAGTGAAATAATTGTGAGTTTTTAGACACACTCCAGATAACGCACCCTCCTCTCTTCAGCACACTAGTCAAATAATAACCTAATAATAAGCTGGTATATATGCATTTGGTTACTTACAGGAAGCACATGCTAAACAGCACATGTACATAAAATGGACAGCACAGTGCTGGTAGCCAGTAAAGATTCCTTCTTTGTCCAAAAGCCTGCATTTATAGAGAAGACACATCCCTGAGCCATCCTTGTTGCAGTAGGGACAACAGTGAAATCCCGATGGCAGCTTGTTCACAAAAGCTGTGACGCAAGCAGTTCCTATAACTCTTTAACAGGGGCTCAGTGCATCTGACACAAATAAACTTGGCCATTAGGTAATCATAAACTAGTGGTGACTTTCATAAGTTAGTGATAGCATTGTGGTATTTGCAATAAATAGATTAAAAGAGGTGGAAAAATCTGGTGAGCCTAAGCAAAGTACTGCATATACTGTCGAATCATTGATAGCTATAGATGAGCTACAGAGCCAGGTAAGCTTATGGGGTTTTAATGTGTGATTAAATTTTGAATTCTATCAAAAGGAAATTTCTGTCCAAGGAATTTCATCCATGAATTTTCCACAGAACTGCTTCAGAACTGATATGTCTGTGTTGTATTTCCAAAGCTCCCTGCACTGTTCCTGTAATTTCAGCTTCCCCTCAGGGGTGCATTATCTCAAGAGATCTCCCCGGAAGATTTTGGGTTGCATAGTGCTCCCATTTTTCCACTTGAGAAATTTGGAAAGAAATGCTTGACTAAACGCACTGTTTACCGTGCACCGTGAATAGCACCCTGGGATACGCTGCATGATGGCTTTAATTCACGTAGCTCAGTTCCTTAGCACACGGATGTGCATTGCTATCCCTGCACCACACAACACTGCACATGCACAGACAGTGCTTGCTGAGGATGTCTGAAAAGCAGCGTTCCAGGAAGAGGGACTTGCTGAAAATCCAGAAACTACCAGCAGGCCAAGTTCTTAATTTTTTCACTTCCGGGGTCAACAGAGCTCCGTTATATCTTCAGGCCTTAGTTATCAGTCTTCAAAACCACTATCCCAGGATGTCTGTCTCTTCCTTTAAATGGCCAGCGCATCAGAAATGCCAGCAGGCAATAGCTGCTACAGTATGCTGCCAAACACACACACACACGATGTCTAAACAAAAAACCCAGGCCCATAAGGTGAAATACTAACCACGATGCTGTCATTCTTGTATTCTTTTTCTGAGATTTAGCAGGTGTGCAATCCTCTGGGTTTTTTTTTTAATGGGTGGAAAATGTCATCTTGTCATGAGAGATTCAATGTAAAACACTCTAATGCTCTATTGCAGTGGTTTATATATCTCAACGTTCATCACCTAACAATGAGATAGCATAGCTTTTTCTATTCTCTGAGCCATAATTTAGTTTGTCAGTTACTGGCAAATATATTTCAGTGTTGCACCGTGCAAACATGTAAAAATATCAAATGCATTGTATTGTTAATAATATGGTTGTAAGTCATTCATGGCAATTACACTTGCATTACAATTAAATCTCTTCTGACCATAATGATATTCCTGTTATACCATCTTATTATTGCACAGTGAAAAGCACAAATAAATGTATGTCCTACAAGAAATTGTAATGAAGTATACTCACTTGTTTTAAGTGCTTTTAAAGATTGTCCTTTGGAATTATAAACTGGCATTCAAATATGTGATATAAAGATTTCACACCAAAAAAAATTTCCTTTTTTTTCTTTCTTTATATGTCTCAACCAATATGCCCAGTGATTTCCAGTTACATTCCAGTATTAGATATTTTATCTAATATATATTTTGAGCTTTGGCAGGAAATTTTTAAGTGTCATTTCCCAGTTGAGACAATCAATGAAATTATAGGACTATCAGGATAGCATATCTGAATTCACACCCTCAGCTAGCAATACTGCTTTGCAAGTATTATTTAATGTTCTGTTGGTTTTGTCTTCATAATCTATTTTCTTCCCTTAATATATTGTTATGTTGCCTACGCTAGCAAAAAGCAGGAAATAAGTAAAAAACTTAGCTAACAAGATTTTGAGACCAAAACAGCTTTTCAAGGGGTAGAATAAAGAAAACTATTCATTTCACTGGACCTAATACCAAGCCTTTCTTTCCAATAGTTCTCGTACTAGACATGTAGAAATTTCTGGCTATCTCCATTTGAGAAGGAGGCAAAAGTTACTTTTTTCAGGACCTAAAACCACTTTTTTTTTTTTTTGTACTGGAGTTCTAATGCACTTTAACCCCACATTCTGGAAAGATTAATTCAAACCAAAATAAGCAGAGACAAGGAATACCAGAATGATGGAGGAGTTATTGTAGAAAATAAAACCTTTGGCATGCTTAGTCTTAGCAAATCAAAGGCTGAGTGTTATTTAAAGTGGGCAGTCATATCTAACTGGAAAAGCGAAACCAAACTCTCCAAATACTATACTACAAAGGTGTAGCTAGAGTCAGTTATGAAAGGAGCTAAGATGTTGTGGCTGCTAGTTACTGCTAGCAAGCAGATTTATTGCCCCATGAGACTTCTTGTAGTTCAGTGTTTGACCCTTGCTATGATATTGGAGGGCTGAGTGATGAAGTGGTCACAATGGGTAAACGGAGGGGACTGAGCCAGAGTGCAGTTTCAAGGTGAGCTATCTCTGCAGGACAACAGCCAGATGATGTCTTACCACTCAGGTGTAGGCTTCAAACAAAATGTTCTTTTTTTTCCTAAATTGCATTAATTACCCAGTCTTGCCTTGCAGGGAACATTAGTTAGTCATTAAAGCACAGCGGTAGGAATCACAAGGTTGGATTCTCTCTTAACTCTTTCAAAGCTTTATTGTGTTTTTTCCTAATCTTCTTCTTCACCCCTGGAATCAGTATTTTGCGGTCTCTCACAAGGGAGCTAACTTATGGATTATTGAAATCTCTTTCTGAAAACTCTCCAGGCACCTATCTGCATCTGTAGATGTCTAAATGCATTTAAAATCCAGCCTTAAAGTCCTCCAGGTTGGTAAAGCATGGCTAGAGAAGTGCTACAGAGGTGCAAAGTATTATCTCAGTTATTAAGTATACGTGTTTCCTTGGATACAAGTCAGGCTGAATCATGCTTTTTTTTTTTTTGCTATATGCTAATAGGCTTCTGCAGATTAATTAATGAAGGAATTGGGCATACTAAGAGAATTACTTGAATGATGCATGAAGGATTATTAGTTTTTTAGCTTCATTTGCTTGAAAAATTGAAAGTACATAGAAAATGTCAGATTGTGTGTCTCAGTCTTTATACTGTATAAAAAAATAAGTAGAAAAAAAGCCTTTTTTGTTGTACAGAAACAAGGAGTCACCAGAGAGCTTTTCAGCATTCCATGTTATTCCTGTTGCTAAGGAAACTTTCCTTCATCTGTGCTCAGTAAGGCAACCTCAATAATTCCTCCACAGAAAGATGGCATTACAGATCAGTGTCAGAAAAATCAGCTGACAATTAACCAGAAAACTAGTCACTGAAAAGTTTTAACAGGAGAGTTCCCAATTTCTTTTATAAAGCCCAGAATGATTTGTAGCAAGGAGGAGCCTGGAGGAACTACAGCAAGTCTGTATGATTACTCTCATCCCAACAGAATTTCCCTCAAGACTTAAAGCAGAAAGAAACAAGAATAAAACTAATTGTTTGGCTTGGATTTTGTTGGCATTGTCCCATTTGCTTACATCCTGTACACTCTCAATTGTACTTTCTAAAAGACAAAGTAAAACTCTCACTCACAAAAAGACTAGTAAATGTTCTTTACTATCATCTCTACCTAAGACACCTTAAAAAGAGCAGGAAATAAATAAGTCATCAAAACCTTGGTACTCTGTTGTAGATTTCACTGTCTCTTGCTTGTGTTCATTTTCAATCCATTACACACGCATCACCATGGCTTTCAATACCATTGCTCACAAAACAATGTACTGCTTATCATAAAAAAGAGAGCAGAGTTGTCTCCTAGATAAATAATAGGTGAAAGTGGCTAATTTATGTTGTAAAATTTCTTATTCTTTTCTAGCAAAGGTTTACCTGCATTCATATGTCTTGAAATGCAAGCTAGCAGCTTTAATACAAATCAAATACTCTAAAAATACTGTATTTCCTGGGGGAGTTTGGAATCATGATTCCGCCACACTTCACAATACAGTAAGGAAGGGAGGCTTTGGTATATTTGTCTTCCTACATGCAGCAGGTCTGCTGCTCCAGCACTGTCTAGCTGACCTTTCTCCAGCAGCATTTCACCACAGACACATCAAGAAAGAGTGCAAGAAACGGGGCTCGTACAGCATGACCCTGCCCAACATACTTTCCAGAGAAGGCAGCTTCCAGCAATCACTAGTTAGAGAAGATTAAACCTATCGCTTTACCCTGTCCATTTTGTCTAATAGTCACTAATGTCCTTATGCTGCGTGCTTTTGTCTAATTGCTTTTTAAAGCTATTTGCACTTTCGCCTGGTGTTAAAATATGGGTATTATTGGTCCCAGTAGCATTGTTGTCATAGAAAATGTGATACAGAAGGCGGTGGACCAAATTTTCATTTGATGTACGCATATGTATGCTAAAAATGAGAAAAAAAGGAAAGACTATGAGACCCTTTCTCTTTCCTGAAGGGAAGCAGTAGTTGCCTTACACTATGCTACTCACAATATTCACTTAGAAAATACTATGCCTCCTGAAAAGGACATGAACCTTGTATGCTTTACCCGCATGTTCCTACTCCATGGCATGTCTCTGCCCTATGAGAATTTATGGTCACACTTCCACCAACTTTGATAGAAAGTCTGTTTCCAGAACACGTTTTTGTTTTCCTCTTTGAAGCCATTTGTTTTGGCATACAATTCCCACCTCTTCCAGAACTGAGAGGAATGCAAGTTTCAGCAGAGATACAGTTAACTTCTCCCCTCAACCACCAACAGTATTCATCCTAGGAGATACACAACCCTAACACATGCAGAACTGGTCTTTCATCTGCAGATCTGGATGTAGACTCACCTGATGCAACTTAGGAAAAAGGCATACCTTTCCAGTGGCATACTTCCTGAACAGATTTTTCTCCCTTCGTGTAAGGGACTTCAATATTATTTTTCTATTCGAACTCCTTTGCTTTCCAGGATCACAAGGTTTTCTGTTGTATGATGTAGAGCTACTGAGAACAGCTTCTCTTTTTCATTATGTATGTGAATATTAGCCATTTGTATATATATAGCGCTATTGAAATATATGTCTGGACATTGCGTTAACATCAACATTTATACCTTGGCTTACAGTTACGTCACACAGACACGCACACATACACTTACAGACAACCAAATCCAGTCCATTCGCAGGACAGTTCCCTCTTCTGATTATTACAGTCTTTTCTATTTTCCTTAACAATGTGCATAGCCTTCAGTAGGAAATCTATGTATTTGATTTCAAGCCATAAAATGTTTTTTTCTTGTTCCTTCTTCATCTCCTAGATCAGAACCCACAAAACAATCTGAACATCTCCAGCACCAGCGTGTGACTTTCTATACTGGCCTGTTGAATGTGACCACAATGTTACTTCTCTGGAACCTGCCATAAAAGTCTTACACTATGGTGTATAAAACTGTAAGCAATTCCCTCTTTCCAACAAATTGAGAACCTCAAAGGGATCCCATTTCTTTTCAGATGGCTTAGGTTTTACTCACAAGACCTTAGCTTTCATCTTGGTTAGCAGTGAATCTGAAGGAATGGAAAGCACTGAAGTATTGTGGTGTGTCTGGAATATGAAAGATACATTCTGTTGCTTCTTTGATGTCTCATGAAAGAAAACTGAAAGAATACAAATGCAGTATCATTAAAACACATTACTAATCCAGCAGGAATGGAGAGTCTTGTGCATTATAAATTTTTGCTCAATGCTACTTCAAACTATGATTTGTAATCTATTGAGGAAACTGTCATGAATAATGGCTTTCAATATGACAATGAATTTTAAACTTTCTCGAGTGAAATATGGATGACAATTTTTTACCACCATTTTGAGATACCTTGAAGTGGCAGTTGCTGGTTAGAGAACAAAAAGCCAAATGGCATGGTTTAGATATACAGAAAATGGAAGATAATGATGCATGAAATAAATGGAGAAGAATTGAGGAAAATACTGGAAAGTGGAAGTGCAGAAAACAGTTTGACCCACCAGTGAGCCTACTCCTATTTCTATGGAAATGAGCTCATTACTGCTAATTTTTTTTTTTTTTTAAGCTCCCAGTTGATTCGTGAAGTGCTTTTTGAATTCCGATAAGGGCTTCATGAATCACTGAAAAAAAAAAATCATTTGAACAAAATATCCGGAGTCAAATGATTACCAACTCCCATAGATTAATCAGCTGTCCGAGTACTTTATATAACAGAGCATGCACTAGGAGAGACAGCTTTTTCCCCTGGTATCATAAGTCTATAATGTCTCATTCTGCAAAGAAAAGGGATCATGCTTCTGAAATCTAATTCTGGATGGTTACTCCATCCAAGAGCCTATATTAAATAGGAAAGACATCTTTGATTTTTTGCCCCTGCTGTTTCCATGTTTGATCTGTTTTAAAAATCAGCATCATGAGAATTGGCCATAGAATTGCTTCTCATTCTTCAGAAATAAGAGCATCTGTGGTATTCATAACAAATGGTGCTTTCACATCTGTAACCAAGTCAGTATTGGCTGTAGACACTCCTAAACAGGCAAGGGAAATGCCCAAGCACCAGAACACTGGTTCTTCGTAAACCTTCAGGATGCTGAAATAAAAATCAAATGAAGCAATGGATTTAAACAGCAAGTAAGCTTTATTTATTTTATAAACCCAGCAATTTTTAAGAATATCTATAGACACAAACTGAGTACATGTCTGTGACAGCCAGATTTTTACCTGAACAACGCTGACTGACTTTACACGTTATACATACAGCATCTACACTGAACACCTTGTATTAATTCTCTAAATGCTTCAAAAAGAATGCCCTTGGCAAATTCTGTGGCTCTCTGCTAGTTTTCCCTGTACTAATTTTCAAGGTGTGCGTAGGTCACTAGAATTCTCCAGCATGCATCTTGTAACAACGCACTTGCAAGAAATAAATACACAAATAAATCTAATCCTGTTGCACGTAAGTGCATTGTGTCTCCTTTACAAAACCTTTCACATTTTAGAAATTACTCTATGTATTATACTTCAAACATGACAAAGAGAACAGAAATAACCAGTCCCCATCAGAGATGCACAGGTCATGCAAATGTGCATTCTTTAAACAATTATAGGACTCTGCACTGTTAATTTCAAACAATGGGTTAATTGACCTTTGAAGTGCGAGTATTTGGACTGTGTTTTAAAAAGTATTATCTACAGATGGATGGACATACACACACACCATTCTGCAGTTATGACAGATCTTAGATGATTTTCATTTTAAGACCAACAGGAGGTTGAGAGATAAATTTCATGATAATTTACATGAGAAATTACATTGGTATAAATTAGAAATAATTCAGCATATATGACTCCACTGAATTGGTACAGACTTAGACTGATTTAATTTTTATAGAATGCAGAATTAATTTTGGAAGAAGGTTATAAAGTTATAAAGCATTATGCTATTCAGTTGATAGCATTATTAATAATGCAAAGACAGTACTTTCATTGCATATGTTCCCATACATTTGGGCAAGAGTTTGTGAGACACCAAAGCTGCTTTGTTAAAATACTTCCAAGGTTTTCTTTTCGCATCTCTCATTTCAACACTTCTCAGGGCACCAGAAGCATAAAGAAATCAGCATTTGAAGAAAAACAAAGGCAGAGGGTTGATGTGGAAAAAGAAAATATCAAAAGCTATTTCTCTTAGCTGTGAACTCTTATGACAAAGTTGTAGAGGTGACTACAACTCTGGAGTGAAAGTTTGTGTGCTCTGCTTATGAAGTACAAACTGAAGGTCCAAAAGCACTCTGGTATTTCTGAGACCTTACACTCCCAGGCTTTTTAATTGCATCTTGATTTTTTTATATTATTGATATCACATTTCAGTTCCTGTTTCCCTCAAGGGAAGGCTATGGTGTAGGATGGAAGAACAATTTATTATTTTGGATTATTTAGAAAAAGATAAACAATAAC
>VYZV01023439.1:8011-23190 GCA_013401275.1 Pandion haliaetus | reverse complement strand
TTGTTCAGAATTCAGACATCTGCTTTACTATGTGTTTGTTTTGCAGGTTTTCTGGTAGAGGGACTGGCAAGGGATGAGGTCTGCTGTTTAAAATTCTGAGCTGCCTCTGTCATCTTTGTTTTCAATTTATCGACTTATTTATCCGATTGAGAAAGATATTTTAAAATTTGCTAAGGTTTCACTGTAATTCCAAATAAAATTAAGCATGTGCTTAAGTACTTAATGGAATGAAAGGAACAGTCACTCTACTATTTGCTTTTTTGTTTACTGTAGACTGGTACTGAACTCACTCAATTGTTTTTCAAAAAAACTAACATAGAAAACTTTGTTAATTCAATTAAGGAGCTGAAAGGACACAATAAGGAAAGGCAAAACATCATCCACAAAATATGTAACTTTTTTCTTTTTGTTGCAGCAGCACTCCAAGGTGAAAGGACACATGGTCAAAGGGTGGCTATCATTTATAGCACCACTGCATTCTGGGGAAAAGCCTTTTAGACTGTCTTGAGTTCTGAGAGAAAGTAAGTTCAAAGGGCAGAAGGTTGCTTAAATTGATCTCTAACTACTAACACAGGAAAGGAGGAATGTACTGGAGAAAGAGAGAAGTCAAAACAAATCTAATTCAGAGGGATTTATATGTTGGTAGCAAACGAAGCTGCCATAAAACCTTGCCTAGTAAGGGTATTAATATAAGTGCATATTGCTCTGTTGTGGAGGAACATGTTCCTCTCTTAAAAGCTAAGAACTTCACAGCATTTATATGTTCTGCTGCTCTCATAAATGATGCTTTGGAGCATTGATTCTGTCAACACTGTTCCTAATCCTGACATTTTCTGACATTTTCCATTTTGTAAAATAAAGAGAGTTTAAAATTTTTAGCTTTGACCTTGACATAATGAACTGATGGATCACAGCAGGGAAATGGAGTTAGTATGATCGTATTTGTTCCAATCTTTCCTTCTGGTGCTATCAAACCTGCAGATTAAATTATAGTTTTTATCAGAGGTGCCTGGAAAGTGGATGTTCTTTTCTATGGTGGGGGGAAAAATCCCACATACAAATGTTTCAACTTACACTGGGACAGAAGTCCAAATATTAAATAATTCAGGAATAGTTTCCAGAAGAAAAAGCATTTAGGGTCAAAAAAACTGGGTGCATTTTTTTTCAGCTTGCCCAATTTAACTACCTTCCTACAATCTAAATAAATACCCAATTTAAGATCCAGAGAGTTTTCTTTGGCGTTACAAATAAAGCAAGATGTTATGCTGTCTCCTGGATAGGGAAGAGCTTGGTATGTTTAATACTTAGAACTTGTTTCCTACTATTGCTAAGCCAAGTCTCATACTAGCTTTGATGCGTTAGAGCAAGTCTTGCATTGCCAGCAATCAGTGTGATCCAGGGCAAGTCATTAGAGTGCTTACGCAGATAACACTTCTCACCAAAAATAATAATCCAGTTAGGAAGAATTTCAGATAAAACGTTGACATATTAAAATGCATACAGTCCTAAGAATTGACTACTCTGTGTGATTCATGGGCCAATCAAGCCTGATGATAGTCAAAAGGCAGAGGCAAAGCAGTTTCTCTTCTTTCCTTTAATCCCTCTCTTACTAGTAAAAGCACATCACAAAAAGAGCAGTGACATATAAAAACTTTAAATAAAATCATAAAATGCACAGATGTGATACATACACTCTTGTTTCTGCCTTCTATTAGTTAAAACAAATGTCATTGCTTGTATTGTAAGATCTGTGATCAATCAGATCAAGTTGGCTGACAGTATCACTTCGTATAATAGAATCGATTGGCTGTTATATATCTCTTCTTTGGACAATTTCAACAGTAAAAGGCATAAGAATTGAGAATGAGAGACAAGTTTTTAATTTGTTTATAATACTGTTTTGTCATCCTATTGCTACACATGCTCCTCTTGTTCTATATTTACTCCCTTGTCCTTCTTAGAAGATCATCTCAGAAGGGTTTTATGTACTGAAATTTAAGCTTCTATTATTTTTTAACATATATCATACTGCCTTCACATATTGTACAGATTGAGGAGAACAGTCATGGCCAACATGTAGACAAACATGCAGCCAGTCTGTCTCAGTCATCCAGGTTTAAAAGAAGGTGAGGAACCTAACTGTGTCTGGGTTAGCATCCTTTCTAACAGTATGATAAGCAGTTAATAACTGACAGCGTAATTTATTCTTTCAGGGCAAAGATCAGGAACCAAAACAATGGCCAATGATAAACCATCATCCTGGGGGATCTGTGCTGCATCTGGTAGCATAGCTTACGTATAAATTGGTCATGAGCCACACTTCATCAGAGTAACTTGAAAAAGGTTTTGCGGAGATGTTGAAGAACTCACGTTTCACCTACAAAAAGGCCTTCCCAAAACACTGTGTCCATGAATATCTATTCCCAATGGATTTGTGCAGGAAAGAAAAAGGGAATGTTGAAGGCAAAAAGAACTGAATGATGGGATAGAGTGGGGAAGGGCAAGAGCTGAGCAACTGGCAGGTGGAGAAAAAGGAGGTACTACATGCTGAAAGGTAGGAAGGAGCTAGGAAAGGTGGAGGTTAGGAGAGACAGGTGGCTAGTAAGGATGTAACTGGAAATTAAATGGTTGAAAATGTTTAAAGATTCATACTGTCATTTTGGCCATTTTGAGTTCTTCCATGGGTTTCTCCCATACCAAAATCTAATTTGAAGGATTAAGTCTTGGCTTGTTAACATAGACCTTATTTCTTTGCTTGTGTGTAAGACTACTTGTCTCCTTCAAATCATTTTAAATAGGTAGATGTTTACAGATCCTGCATGCACAAACAGAAATACATGCGACTTACCCAGCTTAGGCCAGGCATCCTCCCTCAGTCCCTGTCACCTGCTCCCTCTAGCAAGGTGAAAGGAGTGCCCTTCACTTCAGCATGAACCTCGGCACACAGTGCTGAAGGTTGGCAAAGAGTCTGAACAGATGAAAGAGGTATCAGCATTATTAGTAACCCCCTCTAGAGATGCGTTCCACAAAATGACCATAACCTTCTGAAAAATAATCAAGGCTGAGGTTATCTGTGAGTTCCTTTCATGGAAAAATCTATAGAATTGAAAAACTGAAACAAGGAAAGGATCTTGGAGCCATTTGTCCACTCTCCCACCTCTTCAGACAAGCCCAAGGACAAGTCTGCAAAAGGCTGACAGTGCTGGTTTCAATGTTGCTTATCTTCAGCATGATCCATATTGGCAGTTTTAACTTAAATCTACTGCCTTGTCTTCCAAAGAGGGACAAGTGCTTTAAATAAATCTTCTCTTCCTGTACTCTGTGTTAGAACTTCATTTTCTCTAAACTGAGTAAAGCATCTATCCTGATTTAACAGACATCTGGGAGAGACGGGAGTAACAACATTGGTCATGAAATCTTCAGGACTTCTCCAGAATACCTTGTAGCAAATGTCTTGGGTCAGTAGTTTAAACTACATTCAGAACAAAGATAAATTTTTCCATGTTGTATACTAGCCTCTTTGTGTCTTAGTCAAATCTTATTGGAGTCAAAGAAAATGACCTGGACTGGACCTGTTGCCTTTCAAAGGTGGCTGCTTTCCCAGACTTTGCAAGCCTCATTTCTTTCTGGCTGCTAGATGGCAACCTGTAAGTGAAATTTGACGAAGAGAATTCAAAACAGATACGTCTACCTGCATTATCTCAACCAGCTTGGATGGGAAAAACAGTTGTTCAGAGTCATCATATTCCATTTGTAAAAACATAGTATCCGGTGTAGTGAAAATCCCTGAGAACTATTTCTCTTTAACATAAATTCTAAGTAAAACTCAATGTCCCACAAAGGAAAAGCGCGTGACTACGTCATGAACATGAGGAAGACAACCACATTGTCTTGTAAACGGCCATGTCAGTGGCAAAAGACTGTTTGCTTATTTTTATTTCCCTCTAAAATTGCAACTGTCATGTAAACTCTTCAGTAAAAAGATCAGACTTAGTCATTAAAATGCTAGTCAGAAATGCCAGGCACTGCAGAAATCAGAATATTAACTTGAGTTTTTAACAGAATGAAGCCTTAACATAGCTCTCAAGCTATTTAAATATGGAAAAGATTAGCTCAATGAATGAAAGAAAATAACACAGCTGGTAACTATTTAAAAAGGAAGAGCGAGACTGAGTTTTTGTAAGTTCAAACAGGGATGTTCAGAAATAAGTTCTTATAAACTATGCAAAATCAGATGTTGTACAAATATACAACTGTAAATCTATTTATCTCTCGAGATCAAGGCTTTGACAATATTTAATCATAATGAAGGTTCCTCCAAGAAAACTCAAAAATACTTAACTCTGAAAGAGCCTGCAAATGTTTGGTTAAGTTCATATATATATGTATATATTTATACACACACATTTGAAAGTAATTTACTGCAAAGTTCTTTTAGAAGCATCTCTTCTTTCTGTACATTATTTATCTTCACTCAATTATTCTGTAGCATCTGGGAAGACTAATTTAGGCAAAGAAAATTTCCAGCTAAAACTAACATCCAAATTTTTTATAGTTTCTGGAGTCCAGCAACATAATAGCTACTCAGAGAGTATACACAGACAGCTCCACCCTCATGCTGGGCTGACTCGCAGCAGCTGTCTAACATATGTCTCTAAGTTCTTGAGTAGTTCATTTTGCCATCAGAACATCACAAAATGTAAAGTTTTTCCTCTGCAGGCAAAAGGACTTCATCTGGCAGAAATGACGCATCTAATTTTTAAAAAAGAGAGAGAGAAAAAGTAAAAAGGAGCTATAATAAACTCAGGAGCTGTGCAGATGAAAAGCTCTAACCCATTCAGGCACTGATAGAACTGAAAGGCCAACTGATAGTTACGCACCTGTCCCTACAGTCCTACTAGCTCTCCTTTCTCCCACTACTGCCAAGAGTATGGATAATGCAGCACCTTTTGTTCTAATAATGCACAAATAGATCTCTTTGCTTCATATTTTCACGGCTTGTATAGGTCTGCTTATTTTGATGCCAGAGTCTCTTCTGCAAGCCAAATAATTTCTTTTCATGGGAAACCCTCCAGGGCTTGGGATTTTTTTTATTAAAGTAACTTCTTTTTTAAGTTTGATAGGTTTGTAAAAGTATTTTAATTTCTTTAATTTTCCATATACTCCTTAGAGGTTAGTATGGCACCACAAAATCCTTTAGTGGTAGACAATTGGACTAAGTCCACTCTAGATCAGCTAAAAGATGAGGAACGAAGGAGAAACTACACTGCTAAAGACTCTGCTGCTGCCCCAAGACAGAAGTGCAACCATTGCCTTTGCTGGCATAGGATCTTGCTGGTCCACTGTCCAGGAAGGAAGTCAGGACCACATTTGCTGCCTGTCAGCCAAGGACTGCACTTTCCTTTACTGTGGCTGGAGGCCACATTAACCCATCTTGAAGATGTTAACTCATCTCTTCTTTAACAGAGCAGAGGAGCATTACTTAGGAGCCTCCCAAACTAAATGGGAGGTCTACCCAGTCTTCCATTCATCCTCCACAACTAGGAGTATTCAATGCACAGTTGCTTTTATTAAAACCTGTGCACATTTTGAATTCCATCCTGAATGTATTTATCCTTGCCAGTGTTTTTTAAAGCTATTCAACAGGTAGAATGTTCCAAGATACCACAGCTTTAAAAGCCCCGGTTCCTGTTTTAGACTCTCATTCCTACAGTACTAAGTCTAATCATTTGCAGTACTACTGAACAACTTAATAGGCTGCAAAAACTTGATAAGACAATGTAATTGCCAGCTTTTATGTATATTCTTAAAATAGCTACATTCCTCATAGAGGTTGTACAGGATATAAGTGTTAGCAGAAACAATTAAAGAACTGAAACAATAGAAGCAGATTAGAGAAGTATAGCATGCAAAGACTATAAAAAAAAAATTGTCCTTATTCCTTGTCTTGCATAAACAATAATTTCAGATGCTGGAACAAATTACTCAAAACCAGAAAATCTTATTCACTATGAATAATGAAGATAATGTTTACCAGTGCTACAGGAAAAATAGGTATAAAGAATCTTGTATCAGTTCAGGTAATTGAAGCTCCTGAAATGAATTAACTTTATCTTAAACATTCAGGTATTCAAGCCAGTGGAGAAATACAGTCACTTACTTACTCCAAATATTGGTGTTCAACACATCACCAGTTAGAAGGTACAATCTTTATTTCCATTGCAAGTGTTAACACCTTGCACGTTACAAGACACCTGCTGCTTGTGTTAAAGCCCTAGCTTCTAAATCTAGTGCCATGATTCTGTCTGTAGCAGGTCGAACAGAAACTCATTATTTCAAGTGTATCGGATATAACCTCAAAGAAAATGCATGGTAGCACTCTCTCATCTATTTTATATTAGTAATACTATTTGAATAACTTTAGGGCTAACTTGTAGACACCCTTTGGTAGATGCTCCCCTTTCATAACCAAAACCAAAAAAGGTCAGCTCCCTTAAATAATAATACAACTATGAAAACAAATAGGATTACAGAACAGTGGTTTTCCTCTAACCTTGACTACTATCAATAAAGAATATTTTCTTCTGTATATCTTTTGATCACATTTTAATATATGCTTTGTAACAATATTGTCAGGAAGAAATAGAGGTTAACTGTTATATTATGCATCATATTAAAAAGACAGCACTTTTTTTCAGGGCAAACAAAGAGTAACATAAAAGGACTTGTAGCAAAATGGTTTGGAAGACACTAGATTTATCTTACACTCCAATCAATCTGGAAGTGAAAAGATACTTGACTCAATCGGTCAGGAAAGTCAGACCGGTATCTGATCAGCTCAATGGAAATCCTTTTATAAACTCAAGCTATGATGAATACTGTAACCTTACTTGAAGAAATGACATGCCTTATACTCACATGCATGGTAATAGGGATGAAATTTGAAGTCTGAATACCTGATCAAGGCATTTCTTTGTTTCATGGAAGGAATCACTCCTTTAAGTGTTTAAGCAAACAGCACTGTTGTATCCAAGGATGAGACCTCTAAAGCAATGATCTTGAGAACTCCCCATGACAGAAAATTTCAGATTACATGACTAGACAAATTCTGAGTATTTGCTCAGTGCAATAAATCTGAGTAAGAAGTAAAATTATCAAATTCGGAGGAGGTTTCCAACCAGTATTCTTGCAGATTTCCTGCAATACAAATTTATGCTGTTGGGATAATCAACACAAAATATTATGCATGTAAGTGCAGCAAAGACACCACAGCAAATGGAACTACTTTATGGTTCTATCTTCGCTCACCTGAAAGTCCAGGTCAACATTGAATTTTTTCTACTACATTTGATAATCAGATCCTTCATTACCTTATGCCTCCAACTGCTACATTACAGAAAGCAATAGGGTAACCTGATACATTAAGGATGGTAAACTCTTATTTCAATCACATCCAGAGGCTGCAAAACAGTTGCTTCTTAAAAATCAACCTGTAGATGGAATGACAATGACTGCAGTCAAAGCTAGGGCTCAGCTCTATCCGTGTTAGCTTTTACTATCAAGTTCAGATACTGTTGAAATCTATTAAAAAGCATCATGAAAAGCAGCAGTCTGGCTGCATGTCTCATTCAATTCCCAAACAGGCTTTCCAGTCCATGCTTTCCTCAGTGGTCCTGCAGTTACTATAGTACTGAATCCCAAGCATTTTCATTTAAAGCTGTCTCAGGTAAGTCCCTCCTGTAGCTATGCTACAAAGCGGGGCAGCGTGACAACAGGGAGCTTCACCATTTTTCCCTTTGAATAATGACATTCCTCCTCTGTAGGAGGGGAAAGCTGGCCCCAAGCCACCACGGGCAGGTGCAGGGACTCCCAAGGATGCTGCTCTGCTGTGCTCCCCCAAGCACTGTGGCAGGTGCTGCCTCTTGCAGAGGTGACAGCCTAACAATCAACCACTACCGAACACAAAGCCACAACAATGAGATTGCTTCCTCCACTTCAGCTGCAGCCTAGATGAGCTTCGTTCTCGCAAAGCAGACGTTCACTTCACATTTGACAATTCTGCTTTTAGCTGGAAGCTGTTCAAAAGACTGCACACAACCAGAAAGCAGAGGGAGGCAAAGTGGAAGGACATAAAAAGGTATGGGGATAGAGTTTAAGATAAAGGTTGAGGACAGTCTTTCCCACTAAGAATGAAAATGTACTGTTCCATATTAAATACATACGCTAAAACACACAAGTCATTTGGGAATGAAACCTTGCAGAGTTCAGGCACTTTAGTGGAAAATGCTCACTGACTCCAGGGCAAGGTTTTGCCTTAGTTATGTCGAACAATAAGGTTAGAAGCCTGAGAGGAATAATGTTTTGTCAGGTGATGTCAATCCATTGGCTTAGTTTATAGAGGAAATTGGATGAAGAGGGTATTCTAGGGAAATTTCACTTTCATTCAATATTAGGAGGTCTTGGAAGCTCAGAGACACACAAGAGCACAAGCACCTGCTGTGCTTTTCCTGAAAACTTGTCATTTGCCACATGGTAAAAGGAGACAGACAGAGGGAGGGGAGGTGTTGAGCCCTAGCGTGGGTAGTTGCATTGCTGACATTTAGCAACAGTAGGCTGACTTTCACTGCTGAAAGTGAGCCAGAAAGTCTCAGAAGAAAGTTTGCAGTATCTGAGAAATACTGCAAAGAGAGAAACTAAAATATTAAGCAGAGCAACACAGCAATTGCTATTTAAATGACAAGCAGATACCGAGTTTGGAGCAAAGTAACTATGGGAACTTCTTCCATTTCTAAGAGATGATTGCAAACCACAGCCATGGCCCACTGCTCAGTACTTTTATGAAAATTTGTAGACCAGATTCTCAGCTTGTGTGCTGACTTGGTCCTAAGTGAATCCATCTTGATTTACACCATCCAAGAGTGTAGCTTTAGCACTTTGTTAGATATACAGAGATAAAAGATATATGTCAGATATATGTCACAGTGTTAGAAATAAGTCAGTATCTAAAAGTTAAAATTAATAAATAAATTCAATTTCAGACCAGCTCCTGATCTCTGAGGGGTATTATAGCTACAGTGATTATGATGGGAAGTAATGATAAAACATGCCAGCAAACACAACAGACATGTCTGAGACTACAAAACAAAAATTCTGTAATTTAAGTTCCCCCATTCCATATTGACACTGTCTACTCATGTCTAAACAGGAGCTCTGGGAAACAACGATAAACAAAAGGCCTCTCCACCTATGAATATGTGACGCAAAATGAGCCAATATCTTCATGAGCAATTTTTTAGTTCCAGTACTGAAATTTCTGTTCCCAGTGCTGGAGTCTCATGCTTACTACAACTAACCACTCTGTTGTCCATCACTTAAAATACAGCTTTGCAGGTATTAAAAACCATCTATCATTGTTTAGTTTCAAGGCATAATTTACAAAGACTTGTAATTTGGGTACAGCCCAAATGAGTGGCACTTTTCTTGGTTTGATCTAGGTTGACTTATCATGATAACTTTCTTTTCTTTGTTTCAGTTCACTGTAGGCTGTTTTATTCATTGTGGACACTATTCCTGATGTATGAGCAAAGGTTTCTGAAAAATATCAGTGAGGACCTGAACAAGAAAACCTGACAAAATCTGAGATGTTGAAGGCCACATCTTCCTGGGCTGTAAAGAAGCTGCTAGATAAAACTGGAAAGGGAAAAGTGCATTTTTTTCGAATCTACCTGGTGAGAAAACACATACATATCTCATTGTTGTAGACATTATAACAGTAATGTGGGGTTCCATTGAACTAAGGAAAAAAAAAAAAAGACGACACACGAATAAATCTTAGAATAATTTAAAGAAAGGCACACACAGACTTTAATAAGATACAGCTCTATTGCCTACAGCCTATGGCTTCATTCCTCCCCATATAAATTTTGGGCTCTTTCTTGTTGAATAGCAGCCATTGTCACAAGAACTCTGCATTAATATTCTCACCATAAAGGCGCAACTGTTCTAATAGAGAGCTCGCAGCAGAATAACTCTTATCTGCAAAAGAGAATATCATTATAGGCTCCAATAAGAAAGAAGTAGATGGAAGGGTGTTGAAGAAAGAAAACTGCTGCAAGAAGATAAATTATTTACATAGAATTCCACCTAGGACCACAAAAATCTTTTTTTTAAAGTCACATTCTTTTAAGCCATTGATTTCAGAAAAGAAACAAAGAGGTGCTGACAGATAAATGATAGTCTAAAAACTACACACAGTGTACTTAGCAAAATAAGGGAAGAATATGGAATATAAACAGTATACAAAAGATGCTAAAATCAGCAGACCCATCTAAGCCATATTTATTGGCATTAGTTTTTCTTTAAAAAATGTACAATTGCTCTTTTATCATAAGCACTTCACATTAATCCAAGCTGTATCTTGGGAGTTTGTTGTGTATGTGCCAACTTTCATATAAGTGAGACATGGTTATTAGGCTTTTAAGTAAAACATGCAAAACTCAGAAGATGGTCGAGATCGAGATCATTTGTGCATTTTAATTGAATGACTACTGGAAAAAAAAATGGTATTTTTATCACGTCACATCTTAATAGAGCCTCTGGATTAAATACTAATTAATTTGCCACTAAAGTTTGCTGTTAATCAGTTGCATGTCAGCATACATTCTGAGTGACATTTAAATTATAAAGTATAGTGGGATTATCTCCAGTCTTGCAAATTACCTCTTTATAAAAGTCAAAGTAAACATTATGTGCTCACTAGAGGTATCATTAGTCTCCTGTTTACTCACTGTATGGTTCTTTGGATTATAGGTTGTCTCAGTCTATGGATATAACACTTAGATCACCTTAGAAAAAAGGAGTTGCAAGTTTTAAGGCTGACCTTTGAAGATCCAACCTCCAATGACCAACCTCGTTAACAATTGTCTCATTAGGTTTATGTGTAGCTGACAGTGTTTCTCCACAGTAGAGACTAAACTGAGCCTCCCACAGAGCACTGAAAATGCTGATGACTCCATCATCAGTATGTTGGTCTTGACTCAAGCTCTTAGAAATCATCTAAAAACTACCGGAAATGACAATGCAGTTGGGAGACATACGAGTAGTAGCTCACTTTCTATCTTACCTCTGTATGAAAAATGTTCATCAACTAAAGAGAACAACTGAAGAAAGAGACATGAAAACAGATGGACTAATGGGTGGATGAAGCAATTAAGAGAAATAATTGCTGTAGTATCTGTAACAGTATCACAAATAGTTACTGTGATCTTATATTCAAAAAAAGTAATAGAAAATCAATTCAGTAAATAAGCAAACCATTTTGTTGAAAGATGAATAATTGGGACAAGGAAGGAGAGAATTAGTTTTTAGCCTTCCTCATGTTTGAACAGTCTATTAGTATTTTATAAAATTATAATTGAAGTGTCAGCTCCTTTATGTAATGTAAACTAAGGAAGGAGGCTGTATAAGGGGATTGAATCGTCAGGCTGATTAAAAAGCCATTCACTGAGATTCAGTGTGTATCATATATATCACCATATGACAAACACATCCATTAATGTAGAACTTTAACAGTAGAGATAAAGAAGGTCTTCACAGGAAAATTCTAAATTTGCCACAGCACAGAAGAAATAAAACCATAATTTCTACTGAGATGCACAGATTCCAGTGGCCTCAAATTTGTCTGAAATCTAAAGCAAAAATGCGGAAACATCTTGAGGGATGACTCTCAAAACCTTGACAAATCCTTACTTTTTAGCATAATGAAGAAGAAAACAATGACAGAATATTAGTTCTAAATTATAATTTTGGTCTCATAGTCACATTTTCCAGTGATCTTGAACTTGGCCACTAATCTCAAACCAACAACTGACTCTACATACAGATTCAGGGACTAGTCAAGTGCAATCACAGGGGAAGGGAAAATGTCTCAAGAAGACAAAAAAAACACCCGAACTTCCTGAGCATCCACATATGTAAGACACATTTTTCATTTATCATTGCAACTGTTAATATGTAAAACTGCACCCATGTGGAGTAAAAATATCAAGTATGGAGGAAAGCATGCTGTATGAAGTGTCTTTTCCCTGTCATTACCTAATTCATGTAAACCTTACACAACCCAGAGACCCAACCACTTGGAATTTGTGCAGAGGGCTCTTGTGCAGTAGACTCACCTTATTCCTTCTCTTTTGGCTCCACCACCACCGCTCAGCAGAAAGAAGTAATTGTCCTTATACATAGGTGGGAGAGAGAGATAGTTACCAAGGAAACGGGCTTAGTTTGACAGAGATTTGGAAACCCAAACCCAGCTGGAGATGGGAAATCTGAGTATCCTCCCCCAGAAAGCATTTGAAAACTAGATGCAATCTGGCAGCAATTAAAACCCAGTTAACTCTTACCTTTCTTCCCTTTGTGAATCCATCTTTCATTTTATTTATCTACGTTTTAATAATTCTCTTCTTCGGCTAAGTGGATTCTAAGAGAATAGTAAAAAACGTTCCTGAGAGCCAATATCTAAAAAGGACACACAGATATACATTTCTGTTTAGAAGGACAATTAGTCTTCTGTATTCAGGTGAGCAATGTCCAAGTTGTGCCTCTAGGTACACACGCGAGATTCTCACTTTAAACAAAATTCAATCAACATAACCAAGACCAGAATTTCTCCTAAGGCTGGAAGTCAGTCCACAGTTCAGTACAGTACAGACATGCCATTGATTACTTGGAGAGGTGCTATAAAAATGATTAAAAGCACCAGGATAGATCCTGAGCTGGTGTAAATTGGTGGCAGTCCCGTTGATTTACTCCTAGCCAGAGGAGAGCTAATCTAATTTACACAAGCTAAGGATCTGAGGCCATCACATTTGAAGAAGTGGATAGTGGAAAATGATACTTCACAGAGGAGATATATCAGTGGAATGTAAATATAACAACAAAACAAGGATAGGGAGGAACTGTTTGAGGTGGTTCGAGGTGAGAAGTCCAAGAGTAATGGCCACAAGCTAGACATGAAAAGATGAGCTGCAGAGAATAAAGATGCATTTTAAAGGTGGACTTAGAAGAGAATCATTTCCTTGAAGAAAGGACAAATGAATAGTATCTCCAGATGCTTTCCCTAGAAAGTTACAATCTGCATTTTACCTTAACTTGAATTACTCAAGTTTAAAAATTACCATAGTGGTGTTTCATGTGGGAATCCATGACTACAATTTCACCTTTACAGAAGAACAGCAGAAAAAAAAACCAACATTTTGTACACGTATGGAAATATCCTCCAAAAAATTAAGGTTGGGGTTTTTTTTATTTTCAGGCCACAAATCTATGATTTTTTACCGTATTGAGATACAAAAAAGACAATGGAAGTCCCCAGAAAAGTCATTGTTGCAAATGAATAACCAGCACCTTCCATTGTTTAATAATTTTTTGCCATATTTCAGGAAAAAGGGTGATGTAATGAGAGAAAAATGGAGCCATAGCTTTGGTGCAGTGAAACTTTCCCAGCTGAACTCATAAACAGCCTTTCTAAGATCATCTTGAGTGTCGCAATTCTACATTTCAGGTAACAGTAGATTAAATCTATAAAGGCTTCTAAGCTAAAACCTTCATGAAAACAAACAACAAATTGGTATCATGGCAAAGCAAATTAAATTTAATTATTTTAACAGCTGCAATTGTCTCTAAAAGGAACTCTGGCTAAACATTCTGGGACTTCGGTAACGTATTATCAAGGTTGTTGAAAATAAAGGTTGTTGCTAGTAACCGCAGTTAACTGATGGATGAACTTTGCATAATGCCCCTCAGGGATGCCCAAGCTTTGTGCGAAGCAAGCTTGTCCTCTCACACAGCCCTGACCCACCCGCCCCATTGCAGGAGAAAAAGAGCACAGTCTAGCCTGAGCCAATGTGGGCAGGCTTCACAAGCTGTGGGCTGACTGCTCACAGATCCAAAAGAAGACTTTTCCAACAGCCAGATCACAGCACCACACGCTCTCTCTGCCACAGGGACCTACCACATTAAGCACATACAATTTGTTAATCCTCTTTTCCCTAGTGAGCTGCTCCAGCAGTCGCCCTGGATGCAAGTCTAGCAAGCACTGCTTTTGTGCACCTGTGAGTAACTGGAGTATGTCCTATGGAGCTGCCCTGTCGCAGTAGCAAGAAATCTTTCCCCCTGAGAAATAAGGATAACATCAAATCAAATCTAAACTTCCCATGATGCACAGTTTAACCCACCTACGGGATGACTTGGAGGATGCTTTTTGTATTCACTCCGAGTTCTGCTGGAAGTCCAAACTCTCTAGATTTATCTGGTTTCCAGTTAACTAAAATACATAATTTTCCTCCTTAGGACCATGGAATTTATAAAGAATATTAATCAGTTTGTTAATAATTACAATTAATAACTATATATACACATTATATTTTTCTATTCTTTTTCCCCTAGCATTCTGGCAATTCTACAAACATTACTTAAAAGGCTGAAGAAGCCAAGTATCAGGCAGAGTGTGGTTCTTCTGAAACTCTTTATTTAGACTGTTCAGCGGTGAGTAAAAGGGAGGCAGAAGAACAGATCTGCATTCCTAATGCCCATCTGGGATTTAGCTCATCAGCCACCCATTGCTGGTGGATTCCAGGAATGGGAAGAAGGAACCTACAATATGGGGACCAGAAGCTGTACTGGTATATACAGTAGCAAAGCCTAAACTATGGCTTTCTACTTGATCTTGTTTTTAATTATTGACTTCCTATGACAATGATTATATTTTATCTTTTGTCTGTTCAAATACTTGCAGGTCACTTGCATCCGGTTAGATGAGACTACATAAATAAATGGCCTGATTACGTTGAATAGCATATTGTATTTTTCTACAGTGTCAGATGCTGTTTCTCCTATTTCTATATTTCCTTTCTTGACAGTTATTAGTCTGAGTTATATAGGTAGTTAAGATTTTTTTCACATTTCTGTAAAGCTATCCATGCATATTCTTTTATTATTAATGCATTTCTACAGGCTGGCTTGATAAATATAGAAGCCATTTTATTTGTTTTGGTTTTTTTCCCAAGAGTGGCTTGTTTTTTTTCTAGTCAGATTTTGCATTTTGGTTATGGTCTTTACTAGCAGGAAGAGAATTTTAAGAGGGTTAACTCTCAACAACGGGAAAGGAAGACTGGAAAAACATG
>VYZV01023429.1:22548-39662 GCA_013401275.1 Pandion haliaetus | reverse complement strand
GAATCTTGGAAAAACATAATGTTCCTCCTGTTATGTGCAATAGATTCTTCTTTAATTGCAGCAGCTAAAAAAAGCTTCTATCTTTATAGCTGTGTAACCAAAGTGACGAAGTTTATGGTCTCTCACTGTCAGCAGGTTTATGGAAAATTTATAGTATATGTTCTAAGTTCTGAGTTTACCATTTTCTTTTTTTTTTTGGAATACTTATTAAAACTAGTGCTGAAAAAAGCCCATTAGAGGATTAGGAGTTTTGCAATCTTTAAAGATTCTTATAGTTTGAATAGTCTTTGTGTAGTGTTTTTACTTTCATCTCCTTTTCCCTCAAACTGTTATTTTATCTCGTCCAGAATCAAGAATCTGTTCAGGCTGTTTCTTCCTCCTTTTCTTTTTCTTTTTTTTTCTCCCTATAAATTGAACTTATTTTGTTACTGTTCCCTGACTGACCTTCAGGACTTTTAGTTAATAGAAAATTGCTGATGGCACTGGAAATCCCCAAACCTTCTTTTGGTTATTTAGATAAGTTAGAGAAATATTTTTTTATAAATTTTTTTATCTGTCCTTTTCCTTTCCTGCTTCTGAGTCCATTTTGCTGGTGCCATATCATTTGCAATCAGTGGAAAGAGGCTATTATTTTTTAAGTTGATCACTCTAGTCATTTGTCAACAACAAAAAAAAAAAAAGGAGAAAAAAAGACAGAAATGTAAAAACTAGATGCAAACGGTTCAATGAATCGAAATGAGCAGAATTTGCCTTTAGAAACATATCTAAATATTCTTCAGCTGTTAGTGATGCTAATTTAATCACGGAGCCACAGAAATGTGATTTAGTTTTAAGGTTACTACATTTGGTATTTTATTGGTGCAATTTAGTGTAAACTCCTCACTCTGGAAAATCTGAGTTGGGTACTGGAACTCTGACATATCTAGAAAAGTAAAATAGAAAGGCTGACATTTTAAAAGGGGGAACACAGGATTTCATCAGTCACTTCCATTCATTTAATCAATTCATTTCTCATTTCCAGCTCATGTCTGAATCCTCACTGTTTCAAAAACTCATTTCTTGACTCAGTCTCGCTAAAAATCACTGTGTATGAAGATGCAACTTCTGCTTTGACCTTCCTTGCCAACATGTTTGTAGTGCTCCTTAGTCACAGTGGACTTGGCCCCCCTGTTTCTTCAGTATTCATTAATTGCTATTCTCTCTTTCCTTCATGTTTCTTCCCTATTTTAACATATGCATACATACCGTATATACATAAATCTGGATGGATCAAAGCCAGCATTAATTTTTTGTACGTTTCCAAACTTCAGAAATATAGCAAACACCCAATCTATACCTGATATAAATTTAGCAAATGTTCAGATTTTGTAGAACCAGTTTCCCTCTATTTTTTATGGGTGTCTGAGGAAGACCGGGTTAGATGACTTTCTCCTGTAGTGTGTGCTTGGTAACTCCAAAACAATATTGGGCCTTCACTAAGGTGAGCTAAATACATAGGGCAGCTTGGCTGCGGTTGAATACACATTAGTGGAGAAATTACCAAATCTGAAAAGGTAGATTTCCCATTAACTATTTTTTGAACGCTTCTGTCTAGCTCTGGAAATGAAGATGCTGCCACCAATNTCTGTCATTACTACATGTGATTTTTTTTTAAAAAATACACTGTGAATGAGGCCACCCTTCTGTATGAGATCTGCATATTTTTAAAAATATACATGAAGTGGGATTTGGCGAAACTGAATTTTTGCATAGACTTCATGTCCACTGGTAAAAAGTACCAGATATTATTGTTATATCCTGTTATGAGTACAATATGGAAATGCGTACATGTAAAACCTGACATCTAATAGATCAGAGTGATTAAACTGGCCTTTAAGCACAGAGATCAGGTTTTAGAAACTTAGATCTCATTTTTCTGGGGGCTGGCCCACAAGCAGATGCATCTAACGCCATCTCTAAAGCAGGGTGAATGAACAGCATGTGTTAATTTGGAGCAAGCAGGATAGTCACCACCATGCAGGACAAGAAAAATACCCCCCTCTGATAATCTGTTGCATTTCATAACTTTTTTTATATCTAAAAATCCCACATGCAGTACACAGAATTAAAACTTGATTTTTTTTTGCAGTATAGACAAATCAAAAATTCAACTTCTTCATGGGATTTGGCTTGACTAACTCCCCCGCCTCACACTCACCCTTTCTTGCTCTTCTTCCACAGAAAAAATAAGCCAAACATTATGGGATGCTATCACAGGGATTCCAAGCCAGCCCCTAAGACCTTGTTGGTGGCACTCACAGTTTTTGTTCTGAGATGTGTACCAGGCTGCGTGCTGCATGGATACTGCAGCTATCTATTGCTGAGCACTTTTAGGGGACAGGACTGTAACTTTCCACACTGGCAGTGTGTTTTAATGCTGTTTGCATATGGTGGAAATTTTAAATATTTGCCTCCCTGAAAACACACAACCCTCCCGAAATAATTAAGTGAGTTTTTAAAAACTGCATGCAAGGAGCACTGAGGTTGCACAGGACACACTCAAAGTCAACTCTCTGTGTGCATGCTTATATCTTCTGTCTTCTGCATAGCTATTACGCTGGAGCATTTTATTGGATGTCAATATAGTAATTCTAACATAGCATACATGTTGGATAATGCTTTAAATAAAAAATTTAAAGTCCATTTTGTAGAACTATAGAAGTAGGTACTTCTTATGGCAGGCAGCTTCACATTCATTCTCAGATTATGCGGTTTAATACGAGATAATGCTTTTTCTATGTATTACCGAAGCTTGAAATGAAATCTATAAGAGTGACTGACCTTAAACTCGTAACTGCCATTCATTTCAGTCTGTGTAGCCCAGCAGACTGGCTGCTGAGAGCTGTGCTTGCTTGCTGTTTTGTGAGCCTCTGCAGATGCACATTCGCCCACTCTATGCAAACATGCACACACTCTTTCTTTTCTCTCACACTGTCTGGCATGTTTTGAGAAGAACTCTTCGAAGACTTTCTGAACTGCTAGGTATGATCGTCTGATTATTATTTTTTTAACTGGGAACATGTTTAGTCCAGTGTTGTTTAAACAAGCTTATCTCTTTGATCAAAGTCTACAATCTGAAATTTGAACAGGGTAGGGAGGGTGGCTGGGTGGGTGAGGAAATCTATCAAGTGCGTATTTACGTGTGTGCTGCTGTCTTAGCTGTGTGCCTGCGGAGGTACAATGTATATTGCTTCAGAATAATCTTGCATATATAAATAACTTTGGCTATTTTAGTAGAAGTTCTGAAAGCATAGTATTATTACTAAAATAAAACCATTTTTAGTAAACTTTCCTTGAAGCTATTAGTGACCTGCATATTCAGTTTTTTGGTTTCTTGGGTTTTTTTGAAGGTTATGCCGAATAACTGTGGAGTTGTTTAAGTATAGCATAGACTTTGCTAGTATTCAAAGCATACTAACTGGAGCCCATATATTAATGTGTTTGAGGTTGGCATTAGCCTATTTCACTGACTGAACCACAGACCACAGCAATAAAGCTAGAGAGCTTGAAACAGTTTCTGGAGGTTTTCATTTAGCTGGTTCAGGAGAACTGGTTTGTGCAAAGTTAAAATTATATGGAATGAGATTGCAAGATGAAGCATGCATGCCACACCTTTTCATTATGTTCTCCCTCTTCCCTTTTTTTTTTTTTCTAAATATAACTTTGAGAGGCATTTCAGTTTATTTTAAAGCTGATCCTATTTGTTTATTTTAAAGCTGATCCTATTTGTTTATTTTAAAGCTGATCCTATTTGATTATTTTAGATTACTTGATTTTCTAGTTTGATTTCAAAATTCAAGTTTGCTGAGCTTTTGTTCACAGGAGTAGGAAAAAGAGTTTCCTGTATTCAGTTCACGTGTCATGCAATCAAATAATTTTTTCCTAACTTTTAGTATCTTCTTGGGCGAAGTCTGAATGATGTTCTATTTCATCATTTTACAGCCTAAAAAGAAGCAGACAGAAATTTCTAGGCTAATCTAAAGCTTTTCCTCAGTTTTTAATGTTACTATTACACCCTAGTAACTTCAAGTTTCTATTACTGATGGAACAATATTGTAAATCTTTTCTTCTACGTAGATACCATACACGCTTTAATTTTGTTAGCTAGTTTTATTGACTGGGGCTCGTTACACACACACACACACACACACACCCCCAGAGGCACACACGCTTGCACACACACATTCTGCTTTGCCCTATCTCAGTTACAGCACAGTCCTACTCAGGGTCATTACAATGTACACATTACATATTTCTAGCAAACATGAAAATGAATCAAACAACAGGAGAGATAAGCACAGATAGATTGGAGCCTGCTGAGGAAATAAAAGGCAGTAATCTGCCTGACCACTGGACTACTCTTCCTGGCTGGATTTAAGTGTTCTTTCCCGTTAGTTGCTGTGGAGAGCTGGCTGCCCTGAAGTGAAAAATTAAACGACTAGTAAGAATGAAGGAACATTTAGTGGGACAATTATTTGGTATAACTCCAAAACTAATTGTTTCTGAAGTGATGTTTAAACCGTCGGCACAAGGCAAGAGTTCCTGGCTCGGGGCCAGCACCTTGTAATGCATATTAGCGCAGATGAGGAGTTCCTAAAAGTTGAGAGGGAGGGAGAGAGAGAGAATGTGCATTTTCAGTGCTCACTCTGCATTTGTTTGTATCCTCCTCCTCGCCAAGATTAGAGGAATACCTGTGTAGTGCTGCTTCATTATGATTTCTGCTGAGCCTCAGAATAGGTTGTGGTATTTTTTTTAGGTGGACTGCCAGCTGCCGATCTCGCTGTTGACAGTAAAAGCAGATATGTTCCTTGCTCACTGCCATTAGCACTGACCATGACCCTTCACACCAAAACCTCTGGAGTTACTCTGCTGCACCAGATTCAAGGCACTGAACTGGAGACACTGAGCAGACCTCAGCTGAAGATTCCCCTGGAAAGATCGCTCAGCGACATGTACGTGGAGAGCAACAAGACAGGAGTTTTTAACTACCCCGAAGGGGCCACTTATGATTTTGGTACTACAGCTCCAGTGTACAGCTCTACTACTCTCAGTTATGCCCCTACGTCTGAATCTTTTGGGTCCAGCAGCCTGGCAGGATTTCACTCACTGAACAATGTCCCACCAAGCCCAGTGGTGTTCTTGCAAACGGCGCCCCAGCTCTCACCCTTCATCCATCATCACAGCCAACAGGTACCCTATTACCTTGAGAATGAACAGGGCAGCTTTGGGATGATAAAAGCTGCTCCTCCGGCCTTCTACAGGTAAATGCTACAGATAATTTTTCTTTCTTCTTTAAGCAGATGAACGGAGAAAATTAGAATGTGGAAATATGTATGCCCTAATCTTTTCTTTTTGTGTAAAGGACCATGTGGCTTAATTGAATCATCCACGATATCTAGACCATAAAAAATGGCGTAGAATAAAACAAAACTGTAATTCACAGCCCACCGTGACTGTAAGCTGTAAACTTTGAAAACTGTACATAAATGAGAAACAAATTGGATGATGAGTATAAATGTTTCCTAGGAAAGCATGAAATCATAATTGGTTAAAGAACAGCAAATGACCTCCCTGTTGTAATATATAAGAATTTCTGTCTGAAGTATACTAAAAAGACTTCCACCATCACATTTCTGGGTGTGAGTGGTTGTTTGTTCAGCTCTTAGCTGGTAGTAAGAGTATTTTTCTCCTCTGGCTTCCTTTACAGTGTGAGAAGTGGCTTATATAGGAAGTAGTTCAGAAGCACAACATCCTTCCTAATCAAACTGTTAAAGTTGACTCTGTGACAGTATTTCAGTCACTAACCACCTTCATGAGCTATCCTAAGAGCTGTGTACATATTAACCTGCATTTTTCATTGGAGGGTGATATATATTAACCATAAATCTGGCATGTTGCATTTCAATAGATAAAATTTTCTGGGGTTTTGTACTTTTGTCCCTGAATAGAAGGTTTATTGTTTTTGTCTGGAATAAAAAGATAAAAATATCTTTGGGGGGGGGGAGGATAATTTTTCTTGGTTTAAATATTTATTGTCAGTTGTGAAACCTTTTATGTAATTTTTGAAGTAAGTGACAGAAAGTGATAGAACTGTAGCTTCCAAAAGAAAATAGTCACACACACCAATACCCATGGTGTTCATGTTTGTGCAATGTTAATAACATAATTTTGCATCGGCTTATTATACTGGGCTTCAGTGAATCAAAGTGAACATTTAGGTGTATATATTTTTTTTTCTTAAACTCTGTATCTGTTTATTTGAGAGATACAGGTGAGTTTGCTAGAAATGGAACGACTCTGAAAAAATAAAAGCAAGTTATTTTTTCCCTGTTGAGGGTCAGACCCTGCCAGACTTACTTGCACAATATAACATGTTACTGTGAACAGCAACGTATGTTTTAAAAGACAGTCTAACTCAGCCCGACTAAGAATCTGGTAGCAGAATCTGGTCCAAAAAACCAGATGATAATTGCACTTTTTGCAAATGATTTCTCAGTTTTGGGGAGCATATGGAATTAAGACTGGTGAAATGGTAGATAACAGTTATGTCAGACTGTCTAATGCAGTGATCTGTTAACTGAATTGGTTCAAAGAAAATGCATTTTAGTGCAACCAAATATAATACCTCTAGGGAGAGTGAATACATGTCAGAGTGTAAAGATCTTGAATGTTTACTAGTGACTTGAGAGTGAAACTGCACTTTGCATTAGATGAAAGGGTTCTTTTTACACGAATGTCCCACGTAAACCTATGGTGAAAAGTGTGTAAGTGACCTTAGATATGCAAACAGTGGAGCAGTGAGTTTCTGATGTTAAAATACACAGGCAGAAAATGTACTATAGTCAGGGTATTTTACTTGAGGAGGAATCAAAACCAAGAATCACCTGGAAATACAAGTTGAACTATGGAAATAATGTCCTTTTATTTTTAAACAGTGAATTGAGGTGAGAGACTTCAAAATAAAATGAATGTACTTTATTAGTTTAATGACTGGAGCAAACGCTTAAGGCCAGTGCTGGATTCCCTATTTCCTGACTCTTCTGATGAAGGATGGGTGTCTCCCTTGAAGATGTGTTTTAGGCATATGCAGTTGATGAGGCTTAATGCAGTAGTAATTAGGTGAATTTATGATCTTGGATATGCAGGTGGTTTATCTGCATACGGTGTTATACAAATGATTTAATGGTCCCTTCCAGCCATGATTCTATAAAGCGCGTCTTATGTGGTAATAAAAAAATAAGTATCAAAGTGCTTGCTGTGATTATCTTTTGTCAACAGGCATAGTACTGTTGGAATTAAATTGATAAAATCTTCGCCTTTTTTCTTTTCATTTTTTCAAGATTGTATTTACAAAGTTATCAACCTCACAACATTAAATATTAGGTCTTTATTCTTGTGTTTTGGCACAAATCCAATCACCAATAGGCTGTTAAAAATAATTTGAATAGATGCTCAGTGTCTGGGAAATATTTAAATATCTAATCATGGGGTTTAAGAACAAATTCTTTAAAAAATATTGTAATGCATGAATTTCCAATTTGCTATATTCATTTGGCTAATCTCATTGGTTTCAATTGGGTTAGGGCAGAAAAGGGAGTATGGGACAGTGTAATCTGGTAATGAATAAATTGATGCTGGAGATTGGAAGATGTCTAACTACCAAAATGGTGAGTTTCTGGAATAACCTATCACCAGGAGTGGTAAAGGCAAAAATCCTCAAACCAAAGGCCCTAACAAAATTTAAAAAGGATCATGATGAGTTTATGATAAGGCTGCCTGCTTCTATAGTAAGTAATGTAACCTAAGATCCAGAAGACTCCTCTGCAATTCTCATTTAACTTTCTGTGTAACATAATTGTGCTGTTTGGCTTGTAAGACAGAAATATTTGTATTGCATCATCCTGTTATATTCTGGATTTGAGAGGCAAATGCTACATTCAGTGAAACAAGGGGCTAGGACAATAAATAATCATTGTAGGTTGGAGCTGAAATTATATTTTGTTAATACTTGGATAAAATGTTAAAAATCTTCAGTCACAAAACTCAAAACTTACTGTAAGTGGTAAGGAAAACTTTTAATGTCATTTGATTTTGTTAATAAGAACTCAAAATGGTGCTGACTATAAACACATGTGTGGCTACATGTGTATTAATTCTGAAGTTACATTCTATTTCTTTCAGATAGTGTTTCTTTTTCCAAAAGGCTTTGTCTCTTATTGCAAAATAATGACAGGCTTCTATATCTCGCTGGAGAACATAATACATAAAGAAAAGAATGATTTTGTAAAGAATGCGAAAAATATACCAATCTCCTTGTTTCTGGCGTCTCCAAATCACGTGATATCAGAATTTGAGAAAAAAGAAGGGGTTTAATTAACTCAAATTGTGCTGTCTTTAACTTGACCCCTTTTATGTCTGGCCTTGTGGCTGTTTTTATAGGGAGCCAAACTAAAATACCTTTCCCTTATCTTACACTGTCTGTATTGTCCAGTAAAAGGAAGAAGACATAGCGCCAGTTGTTTTTAAATCTCTTCAAATCTCACTTATAATTTATTTTCTTAATCATTTTTATAGTAAGGGTTTTTTTAATTATTAAATGCTGACTAGTAGTTGATTATTATTACAGGAAATCTTGTACTCATGAATATTACAGTAAATTAATTGAAAGAATTCTTTTGTTCTTAACTACTGATTTTGAGTTCTGGTCTTTTCTGGTTATTTCCTTGTGCTTTTGGGCAGGCTTTTGTTCATTCAGGGAAACACCAAGAAGCCTTTCAGTAGTTAATTTACCTCAGTAAATTCCTGCAAGCAACAGCAAAGACGAATCCTTTCTGTTCTGCCAGTGTGTGATGTTCCCGTGTCATCCCACTGACTCTGCACTTCTCAGATCTGAAGTAAAATTGTGCCTGTATGTCAGGCTCTCTGTAACCTGTGTTCGGTGCTGCTTCCAAGTTTGGCCCAAAACCATGTAAAAATGGACTGCACCTACCAGCTACCTCACGAGGGAGTTGTCTGTCAGTCTGTAGTAAGTGACAGAGACAGGGCAAATCAGTGTGCCAACAGAAATACTAGATGAAAAATCATTCATTGCTCCCTCACTTTTTAGGGGCTAGTTTGTGTATGTCTTCTAGTACCACAGGCTCTAGGTATAAAGTATTTATTTAGCTTTAGTCCCAATTATCACACTGAAATTGGCTCTGAATCATTTTAAACCTGCTGTTCCAATCAATATGATCACAGCTTTAAGTTTTAATGCTTGCTAAAATTGAGAAAAATCACAAATATAGGCTGATCCCTCTTCTGCTGTAATTCATATATCTAGCAATCTGAAAAAGTTACTTAACCTAATATGTATTTTTTTTTTACCTTGTCTGATTCATTATGAATCTTTATAGCTGTTCATGCTGAGTTCTAAACAAGGAGGATTTTTTCAAATTTCAAAATTAAAAGAATGCTACAGTGAGTGCAAAATTCAAAGATAATTTACCTTTTTTTGTGTCGTATGAGGTATTCCATAACATGGAGTACTACGTAATGTAGTGTTTTGGCTTGGTTTGGTTTTTTGTTTATTTTTCTCTAAAACATCAATCTGTTCTGAGGGTCCTCTCTTGAACAGTTCAAGTGTTCAGGCAGTTTCTTGAACACTCAGAGCATTCCTGTTTTCAGAGCTTGTACTGATATCTCTGTCAATTTTACAGCAATAGATGACTGTAATGAAAGAGACAGGAAAGCATTGAGTTATCCCATTTTGTGGAAATGTTGTAAAGATAAACCTGTTAAACGTTCTGAGATCCTCACACATTAGAATTATGAGGGACTTGTACAAACCAACCTTGCTGTTTCTGCAGCTCTTAGAGAATGTGCTGATGTGGATCCTGCTGCAAGTGTGCTTGCACCATGAAGTCACCAACCCGTATTGTTGAGGTGCCTCTACGTGTGTTCTGTGCTTCCCTGCGCCCCTGAATAAGGCTGGGCAGTAGTGGAAAGGGGTAAAGGAGCTGTTATGCCTCCTCGTTATCCCCCTTTCTGCCAAGGCTTGGAGATGGATCTTATCTGCTCTCTCTGACCTTCCCTTTCAAAGTTTTCTTCTTATTGAAGAAAACTTTCTTCACTTCTGTATTTTTTGCATAAATCACAGACCCAGGAAGTGTTCCATATACCAAGTCTTTTCCATGTGGATTTAAAATTTGTGGCTAAAACCCATGGTTTTTCAGGCAGCCTGTGTGGATGGGGTTCATCTCATTAAGTGCAGACACCTAGGTCTTTATTCAGTTTTCCACTCCTCAGGCGCCTGGTGCCATTTGAGAGGTCATAAGGTCAGATGGAGCTAGCAGATGTGACACAGGACCTACTGTACAGCTATACCTTTCTGGAGTAGGAGGTGGGTGTCAGTGAGGGTCATCACCTAGAACACCTCAAATGGCATGTGGCAGGGACAACAGCATCAGACATTCACATGGACTGCGGCCTTAGTCTGTGGGGACACAAAGAGGCACTGTGAAGGCAAACATGGTCTCTTTCTAAGGTACCTGATTATAATAGACCAGGTGCATTAGGCTTTAAAAGTGCAAATTTCTCTTTCTATACTTAAAAGATGGCTGAAGTGACTCATTCTGGTACAGATATTTATTGGATGAAGGCGGGTGCTCAGTGATGCCCAAAGTTACGTGAAATTAATCCCACCTGTAGGTCTCCTGTTTCTAAAGAGTCAAAGTGGTCACCATCTGTAATGTCCCTTCAGACAGACACTACAATATGTCCCTTGAGAGTAAGACAGGGAATTGACTCTGTGTCATTGGCCTTGATCACTCTTGCTCTGAGGCTATTGAAACAACAAACACTGCTGGCCATATCTGCTCTGATAGGGAAAGCATTAGTTGCTGGCACCAGTTCCTTCAGCAATTGCAAAGTGAACATCAAATGCCAGCATTTTTTTATTAAACCAACAAGAAAGTCCAACCAGAGCTAAGGCAGAGCTCCAAACAAACAAGCACAGAGGAGAAGAGTCCTGCAACTGAAGTGCATCCACTTCTTCTAACAGATTGAGAATTGGCAATTTTGGTAATCTGATATTGTTGACAATGAAACACTGAAACTAATCATGAGCTTCCCTGTCTGTCTGCAGGGAGTTTTCTGTTATCTATTCAGGCATCAGAACTGAAATTAGAGCAGAGATGCTGTTCTTCAACATTCTCATTTAAAGTGCTGCTTTCATTGCCTTCATTACGGGGCTGTTTGTGAAATTTGCTGTACAGAGGGAAGTCACATCTGAGGTTGTACACTATCCCTATGTATTTGGGTGGCCTTTCCAGTGAACTGCAAAAGGTCATAATTTACCACAGCTCATTAGGAACCCTGATCGACGTGTCACTGGGCAAGGCAAGGCATTTCTGCTTTTCTGCCAAGCTCAGATTCCAGTTTCTGGGAGGGTTCTTCCATCATCTGACTCAAGATATTTCTTCTTCTGGTGCAAGACTATGAACGTGTGAGATACTGCTTGACATATTTAACCTAGCTCATACTCACAGTGATACCTGTTAGAGACAAGAAGATCACAAATCTGCAGGATAATTTTCTTACTTGACAAGATATTGATAACAATATTGGATTCAGGAGTGATCTGGGCATTTTATTTTAACCTTTTACTAGAAAAAGGAAATATGGTCCTCAGAAAACACGGAGCTTAAATATGACGGTCCTTAACATAAAGCCTGTTTGACAGATGTACATAACAATTGCAGTGGTCTTCCAACAATTGTAGTGACCGTCGTAACTAATGACACAACAGTCAGCATCTATACAAATGAGAAAAGATTCCTTCCTTTTCCTCACTGCATGGAAGCCATTAGTAAAAGTAAAAAATAACAGTGAAGGTTGAGAGTCAGAAGTAACTAAGAGGACTTCTTGGACAAGCAGTTGGTGACTAACTGTGAACAGCCATGCATGTAACCACTTCACGTCCAGTGGCTGAAATTTCAGCCTACAATGACTGTTCAAGAGTGCAGTCCATCTCGAATCAGACAACATGGGTGGAATACGTCGCATTCCGTTTCCATGTGCTGCTGTCTCACAACGCTGCCAGCTGTCGAAACCTACGTCCCGAGGACCCAGGCAGCAGTATCTGTGCAGAGTAACTGTTGGATGCTACAGGGGAGAGCCTTCCTCTCCCTTTGAAGATGACACACCGGTGAGCATCTAGGCAGCACTGGGCTGCATTTAACGCCCATGCATTTCACTTCCCATTTGTAAGCTATGAGAGTAAGTAGTGTATTTATCCATCTTGATCATTGTATCCAAATACGGAAACTGCTTTTAATTGATTTTTCTAGGGAAAAGCTGTATCTCTCCTTTGAAGATTTTTTTCAGTCTCATCAATCTGCAGTGCTACTTCCAGTCTTCCCTCCCTCTTATTTTATTACTTGCTATCATGCAGAAACACTGCTTTGATCACTGCAGCCTACCTCAGTACTGATTTGTGCTGCTAAGACTCAACTATGGAAAACTTTCTAGGATGCTACAAAGGGGGCATCAAAGCTTGGAAGAAATGGAAAGGGAAATTTGCAGCAACACAGGAAAAGTCTCAGCTCATGCTAAATAAAAAGAGTTAGGAAGATGCTGTGCAGAAAGCAGCAGCTGCAGAAGAAGGCACAGCATAAAATTTAGACCCCAAATCTTAAATCACAGGTCTGGGAAACTCATAATATGCTTTCCAGATAGTCTCCACTGCAGTTTTTACATAAAGCCCTGTTAAAGTTGGAATATATACTGCCTACTGCTTTCTATTTCCCTTTTTTTTTTTTTCACTTTAAATGGAATTCAGGTTTGTGAGACAAGATCTATTCATTCATAAATCCATGAAAAATATTCCAGTCTTTAGAAACTTACTTTTTTTCTTCTTCAAGTTGATCTGTAAACAGATGGAAGCTTAGAAGGTGCTAACTCTAAAAATTGTTATTTAATTTTCCTATTGAAAACAAGTACTGTAAAATATGACATTTGGCAAAAGTAAAATGTCGCATAATACCTTGTCATCTGTGTTTTCAGTTTATAAAGCTAGTAAGCATTCTTAAAACATTTTTTTTGCTGAGCTATCTTGACCAAACAGTATCTAGTTATTATTCAGTAACTTGTATCAGCTGGTGTCTAAAGAAAGTTAATTCAAGTAAGTGTTCCCTACTTTGGTTATTAGTTACAACTTGAACTTGACAGTAAGTTCCCTGTTTCAAATTACATATCACAGAATCTTTGGATCCAGGAAACTGTAGTGGTGGCAAAGAATGCTATGGCTGAGAGTGTGCACCAAATCTAGATATCTTTGGGGAGCTAATATGTCAAAGAACAGTTTTGTCTGTTTGCTTCCATTCTGCAGTAAAATGATACTGCTCCTTCAGCCAAATTGATAAACACAAGCAAAGAAAAAGGTGTATGTTGCCAATATATGAGCTGTTGTAGCACATTCATTACCTTGCGATAGTTTTGCGTGGTTTGGATTATTTAGAATGTATGGGTTGAAAAGTATTCGTAGCTTTGTCTTGCCACGGAATGAGAACTGTAATCCTAATTTTCATCTACAAGGGTATCAATAACAGATAAAGCAGACAAATCCTGGAAATGGCTGTTCAGCAGAATATTAAATATCTGAGAGCATTCTAATTAGGTTCATGGAGAAAGGTAGTGAGATAGAAACTCATATAAAAAAACATAGCGGAAAGTTTTAATGACAACAATATCAGAACCAGTACAGTTGTAAGAGGCATGTATTAAGAATATGACAGGCATATTGCAGCTTAAGGAGTCAAACATTGCTAAATCAGGCTGCACATTGATAAGTTAAGTTACTATTACTATTTCTTCTTGATCCAAGCAATAAAAAAAAAAAACCAACCGAAGTGGAAATAAATTTGATTCTGCAGAGAAATTTTTAAACACCCAGGAGCCAAACTCCACTTTATTTACACAGTTGTAGTAACACTGCTTATTATTAAGTCTGCCTAGGTTCCTTTCTTTTTTGGTTACTTATGTTCAGCTTTGGCTCATATTTTCAGTATTAGATNTGACAAAAAAGGGCTCAACTTTCTAAGCATCATGAAGGGAAAAGAAAATTTTGCTATACTCATGCAAGCTCCCCCACCCCCCTTTTTTTCATTGGACAGCCTAGACACCTTTGTATTATAGATACAGCTCTGATATTTGGTAGTGTGGGGATACTGTCAATTCAGGGTTATTTTTGTTTGCTTTTTCCCCAGAAAACCACTCAAATTTAAACTACAAACTCTTGAAGCATCTCAGTATTCACAGTGGGAATTTTTTTGCATGTGATAGCTAAATTAGATGACATTTCATGTGTCACGCATGCTCCATTCTCTCTCAGTGATTATATACTGACTTGATTGTAAAAGCATCCTTCTCTGACAAAATGTGTGAGGCTGCTTCATTGCACAGCTGTATGGCTTGTGAAAGGACTTTTTCTGCAATTATTATTGTGGGCTGAGGCAAGTTACTGGGAGATGAAAATCACAGAGTAATGTAAGTTTGAAGGGACCTCTGGTGATAATCTGGTCAACACCCTGTTCAAAACAGGGCTAACTTCAAAGTTAGATTAGGTTGCTCAGGCCCTTATCCAGTTGGCTTTTGTAGATACCCAGGAATGGAGACTCCACATCCACACAGGACAATCTGTTACAGTGCTGAACCACTCTCACTGTGGAAAAACTTTTTCCTAATGTATAAACACAATATTCTTTGCCCAAAGTTGTGTCAGATGTTTCTTGTCCTTTCACTGTGTGCCTCCAAGAAGAGTCTGGTTCTGCCTCCTTTGAAGTCTCCCATTATACAGTTGAAGACAGCAAAATCCTGCCTTAGCCTTCTTTTCGAAAGACGGACCAAATTCAGTTCTCTCAGCATCTTCTCATATGTCATTTGTTCCATCCCCCTCCTCATCTTGGTGGCTGTCCATTGGACTTGCTCAGGTTTGTCAAAGACTGTCTTCAGCTTGGAAGCCCCAAACTGGAAGTAGTCTTGCAAGTGCCAAGAAGAGGGGAACAAGCTCTGCTCTCAGTATCTTGTCTATGTTTATAATAGTATGGCCCCGGAGGTGTTTGGCTTTCCTTGCTGCCAGGGCACACTGCTGACTCCTGCTCAACTTGTCCACCAGCACCCACAGGTCATTCTCTGCAGACCTGCTTTCCAGGCCCTTCTGTATTTTCTGCAGGGGGTGATTCCACCCCAGGTGCATGGCTCTGCAGTTTCCAGTGCTGAACTTCATGAGATTCCTGTTGGGCCATTTCTCCAGCCTGTTGAGGTTGCTCTGATTGGCAGCTTTGCTTTGCAGCATACCCACAACTCTGCATGCCCCCTCCCCTTCAGTTTGGTATCGGTCATTAAGTTGCTAGGGGTGTAATTTCTCCCTTCATCCCTGTTAATGAAATATTCACCTCAGTATTGATTGCACAGGAATGCTACTAGTACCTGGCCAAATTTGAACTGCTGATAAAAACCTGCTGAGGCTAGCAGTCCAGCCATTTCACATGGTCTCTCTTCTGCTTTTGGTGTCCTTCTGCTTCATCTGTGTTAGTTCTAAAGAGTTTGGGAAAAGTCACACAGGTAAAACGCAGTAAAAACCTAAGGTTGCAGGATGGGAAGATGGGAAGAGAAGTAAATAAAGGCGGTCTCGTTGAAGAACACAATGGGGCCAGTGAAGAAATCTGGTGGATCTGGTAAGATAGAAACTTTGAATCTCTGGTGAGGTGCTGTGGCAGGCTGCTGTGAACTGGCAAACAACATGGATGAAGAAAAGAGGGAGTGCTCTAGTAGGAGAAAGTAGATATTGTATAAGGACCTGGAAGAGTTTGGGGTGGACCAGAAAAGTAGAGTTGAAGGAGAAACTCCAGAAGACTGAGCTGGAGATAACAAGTGGAATTTAAAGCTACTTAGGGACTGAGACCTGGACTGGGGACAGGGGCTATGAACAGGACTGAAACAGAGCAAGTGCATGTTGCAGAGCATGGGGAAATAAAAAGGCTGACAGGGAGAAACAGGGAATATGAAACTGGGCCTTATGTAGAACAAGCTTCCTCTCAACAGGTATGTGCAACTCTTGCATTTTGTTCCCATGTATTACAGATTTACCCAGAAGGTAATGGATTAGCCGAGCTGTTGGTTCATTCAGTAGCCCAAGTGGCAGAGATCAGTGCTGTAGGTATGAGCTTCCATCACTCCTGAAACACCAACTGCCACTCAGAAGGACTCAGTGAGATGCTGTTTTGGGTGTTTGTTTAATTTCTTTAAAGCCTTGGTATTTCTCATGAGTATAAAGTTATGTCAATAAGATTGTAACATCAGCCTTCCCAAAGCTGAAACATGCCAGAACTAAATTTGTGTGCGTATACCTTTCTCTGCCTCGTGTCCTAATGTGTGAAATGAAGATACTACTGCTTTTCCACACAGGACCCCTATGAATAAACATTCATTGGTGACTGTGAAGTGCCCAACTGTTATAATGAAGAGTGCTATTGAAAATCACATGTGGAAAAAAAGACAAGACTGTTTTCAGAGCAGGCTTGAGTAAGAAAGAAGACATGAGGCTACATGTGAGCAAGGGTGAAAACAACCAAAGTATTGAGTAGGTCTTCAGTGAGTGAGTACGATTTTGGAAACTAACAATGGTATTACTAAATACAGGATATGAAATGGAAATAAAATGGTTTACAGGCTTGTTAAACATACATGTCCAGCATTTTTCTCAGAAAAAATACAGCATGAATGTATTTCCATTTCAGTCTTTATATGGAATTGTATGTTCAGCTACCTTACATTTATTTATTTCATACGTAGATAACGGATGACTACACAGAAGCAAGGAGTTAATGGACCAGTTTTTCATGTTCTCTAATTTGCTTCTGACATAACTCTCAGATATGACCCTCAGTTCATTGTATTGCTTATTTAAGATGAAGGATTTTGCTGGTTTCATTTCAGCAAAGAACTGAAGATCTTACTCTTCAGAGGGAGAGATGCGTTTCAGTGCACAAATCAGTACATAAGCAGCTATGAAATGCTGTCTGTACCACTCTTTT
>VYZV01023429.1:1109-22428 GCA_013401275.1 Pandion haliaetus | reverse complement strand
ATTATTTAGTAAATTGCAGCATTAGGTATTAATAGTTTCAAGCTGTTTTCATGTATGACCCGTTTTCTGACTCATACATGCCTTGTTTCCTTTCTCTCTAATTCACTTTATTGTCAACAAATGTGGATCTGTCTGGAAATGGCAAGCAACTTGAAAGCTTCATTGCCTAAGAGACTGGCCCCACTTCTGCACTGTCCCTCCAGGTTATTCCAGAACTAAACCCCAGAAGAGCAGAGGAAAATGAGTTGTCTTGTTTATTACAGGGGAGATATGGTAAGAAATAAGTGAGAACAGGTCTCCAGTAGCTCCACTTCATGACTTCTGATGAGAGCCGTGTTTAAGTCATGTAGCAGCCTAAAATGAATGGGGTGTGGAGGGGGTCTTTGTAGGGTAGACTTGATACCAGATTACTTGGGGAAAGTCTCCTTGTGCCAGAGAAAATCCTCAGGTCTGTGTCTGCCAATGACTTGGTCCTCTTCTGATGACATCAAGGGGCAAATTTTAAAAAATAAGGACAAGGTTTGTGTCCTATGGCCAATTCTGAATCCAGATTCAAAATCAGAGTTTTCATTGCAACTTTATCTCTCTGAGTGAGAGAGACATTCAAGAATGTGTTTGTGAGAACTGAGACTCCTTAAAAAGTGTAATGCTAGACATAAGTTAGTCCAAGTAAAATATGCCAAGTAGAAATAAAAAAAAGAAATACAGATCTAATGGAAATGAAGTATATCAGTGCTTAATAAATCTGAAATCACTAGCTTTACTGTGCATCTCAGTCAGCATAGTCAAGGAATGGAGGTTTTATTTACTGCATACTGTGAATCATTATGTGGGAATAACTACAGAAATGTTTAGAACAGGTATTTCTGCAACTGGGGAATGAACAGTGTGTGCCGTCCAGGTTTTTTGTCTGTGTTAGGTTTTACACTAAAATTGTCATGGGGAATAATTAATTGAAGCTACTTTTATTCCTTAGATTTCCATTTTGGTACTATCAGCAGTCTCAAGCTATTTTGTTTGCCTGTTTAATCCTTGGATGTTCTGAGGATGTGAGGTGCTATGTTTCTACCATTAGACATGTGCGCAGCTGCTCTATAGAAGGAATGAGTCTTGTACAAGATGATGCAGTAAAAAAATTAATTTATACTTGCAGTCAGAGGTTCTGAGATAAGTTTGAAGTTCAGTACAGAGTCAGATAAGCAGAAGATCACATATTAATCCTCATATTGTTAGCTGAAGTCTAATACTAAACTGAGTTAGTACCCCACTAGAGAAGATTAATTCCTTTTGAATATGATCTAATCTATAAGCCCATTTCAACTATATTTTCTGACCAAATGAATTTGTAATGATGAGAGCATATTGCATCTATAACAAAAGATTAAACTATTATGATTCATTAATTTAGCAAGGCTACCTTCTTACATCCTTGTAACTACTGCAGAGTATTTTTGAGAGGAATTGATGGATTTTAAAGCAGAAATAAAATATTGCATTAGGAATCTTGCTGCTAAACTTGAAATTACCATTTTTAATTTTTTTTTTTTCCAAAATAATAACAGCAATTGCTTAAACTCTTAGGACAGAACTTGAGTCAGTTCAATTTCTTGTCTGAGAATATGCCCTTTTGCTTTTTACATCTGCATATATGTATCAAGGGGTTTAGCTGAATTCCATCTGACGAGTTCAGAAAAATATCTCCTATCTCCCTAAACAAAACAGAACCCAAAACATTTGTTAGAAGGTGCTTTGAATACGAATCAAATCTAAAGCAAAACCTACCTGCAGGTACCTATTCAAACATTGTAAGTTCAACAAAGAGTTGATGCCTGTTGTATTTGGTGGACATTTGTGGGTCTGCAGTGCTGCATCATATCAGGGGTGGGATGCTCTTTGCATCTCTTTTCCTATGTCTTTTTCTCATCTCCTGACTCACTAGCATGTGCAGCAACAAGCCTGGAGCTGGATTGGAGCTGAGCTCTTGGGTAGGAATGCAAAGGGTTCTCCACATTTTATCAGCAAGTGACAACAGGAGTCAAGAACATGTCTTACGTGACAGTTCCCACTGGGATTCGTGGAGTAGTGCTAAGGCTGGAGAATGAAGACATAATTAAGAAATCTTCAGTCAGAATCTCTGCGCTTGCTGTCTTATCTTTCCATTTTACATATTATACTTTCCAAGATAATCTGGTTGAAACTGGTTTTGGATTCTGGATTTGGCAACAGGCTGTTAAGGGTTAGAATTATTTAGCTTGGGGATATGTGAATCTATATCAATATGTATGTGAAATCAAGTGACTATGGTTTCAAGCTTGGATAGTAATGCTACATGCTTGAATTAAAAAATAAGTACCTGAAATGCTAGATGGAGCCATATGACGAAAGACAGTACAATTTTAAAAATGTTATTGACGTTTTAAAATATTTTTATTAAGGTTAGAACAAAATTAAAACCAAAACAGAAGTAAATCAAAGAATAGAGGCCTTTGGGCAATAATTCAAATATTGACCTATTTGTCTTACAGAATACTTTTGATATACTTTTGAATACATGGGCTATTTGAAACTCAAACAACCTGCTGCTCATTCAGATCACTTTCTGGAAGAGTAATATCAAAAAAAAAAGTGTGTTGGCAACTTTGGGGGCCACTTTGGTGTGAGGAAACGCAAAATCTGTTAGGTTGTTTTGAAGAAAGGTGAGTCGTAGCTGCTGGCTACTGCTCAGGCCTAGTGCTGTGAGGGGCTGAGTGGCTGTGAGTGGATCCTGCCGGCCTTCCCAGAGCAGCGGTGAGGAGGGATGTGCTGCAGTCAGCTGCCAGCCTCAGCCCCACTGAGCTGCTGCTTCCCTGGCGAGGCTTGAGCTGGACCACAGTGGATTAATAGGTTTGTTGTGCCAAGCTTAGTGTAACATCCACTTCCAACATTCAGCTGTATGCAACAGAGAATGTTTTGGCTAGAAATGGGTAAATAGAAGTTTTTTCTGCCATAGGTAGGCATTAAAGAATATTATGCAACAAACTGAAGTTGAAACCTGGGTGGGTTTTTTTTATCCATTTTTATAAGAAGTGTGCATATCTGGAAAAGAAAAAAAAGGTAAGATTCAGCAGGGGTTCCTTGTCTTGTACACTGGTATTATGTGTGTCCCAAGTGAACAGGTAATATGTTTTTAAATGTTGTGACAGAAGTGCAGCTGCTGTGTCCATAATACCGTACATTTAATTCTGAATTTGTGTGTGAATTTGTCTATCTAATAGACTTTTTCCTTCCTTTGTAACTTATAGGGCAGGGAGTAATTACTGTCTACCAACAATAAAAAGTGAGAAGATTAATGAGGTGCTATATCATGGCACCTCTGAAGCATTTGAGCTTATTCTCTGTTGCTGTGAGGAATAAGAAATGACACAAATAGATGACATGGATTTGCCAAAACCAAATGCAACTTCTTAATGTCTTGAAACAAAATTACTACCAACACAAAAGGCAAGTGCATGGATTTCTCAAAGACGTGATTTCTCACACATTGCTGCATATTCAAAGAATGAATTGGCATGTAAAGTTGAATTCAGCACTTTCCAGAGGACAAGTGTGAGTCAAGTACATCAGCTGGAGCAATGTTTCCATGCAAACTACCCAAATTTTGTGAGGCATCATATTTCTGTGTATCTGTCTTGCCTCTATTTTGACTGAAAGGACAAACTAAAGCATGTTACTTTGAGGTTTGTGTCATCCCTGCTAGGGTCTGGACCTCTAAAGACTGAAACTTGACATAATTAGTTATTAATTTTTTTGTAACAGAGGAAGAAGAGTATATCACAAGCTACAAAGCATGGATATTCTGTTGGCCTGACAGCACTAGAGTGCTGTGAACAATTTTAGCAGCCCAGCTCTGCAGGTGGAATGCGGCCCTTCTTGTATGCCTTCTTGTATGCCTTCTTGTATGCCTTCTTGTATGCCTTCTTGTATGCCTGGTCTGTATGATGTGTTTTCAGACCAGCTATTTGTTTGCTTTCTGTCATGCTTTTGTCACCTGTCCTTTGGTCAGTAGCCCTCAGCCATGTGCTTTTGTCCCATCTGCTACACTTGTTATGCTTTCAAGAGTATGACTTTCAAGTCATATTTGAATTTCTGGGATGCGTATTCCTTGTACATGGGCATCAGCTAGGAGTGGTGCCTTTGTCTTTTCAGCTGTCAATCGAGCGTTGCAGCACAACATGCAGTGCACCAGACTTGGGCTGGCTTTCATCTGCTGCTGATACTGCAAGCTAGCTGTGGCCTGCAAGGAAGTTAATGTGCTTGTATTACTGGGATTGTGTGGGTCCCGTGTACTAGTGGATTGGTTTGATGAAACTGGTTTAAGCCCAAATGAGTCCTTATGATTGAGTCCTTATGTTTGGTACTCTTTTTTATTTTCACTGGGCTCTAGACTGTACGCTGTTACTCCAAGGACTGCAAAGGCTCTGTTCCTGGGGTTTACTGGTTTGGGGCAAGAACGAGGAGCTGCAGATAAACCACATTTTCTGGGGCAAGTCCACAAGCTTTTTTACATGCAGGTGTCAGATTTTCCCAAGTGCCTAGTTCCTTGCCTGCTGCCCATATCGTGTCTTTGGACTTGGCATCTCTGCCTAGTCTTTTTTTTTTTTTTTTTTTTTTTTTTTGCATTCTTGCTAGAAGCTGGCATAGAGTGGTTTGTGGATGGCCTGGGTGGTAAACTCTATGGGAAAAGGTTTTGTCTCTTCCTTCTGCTTTATATTGGTTGGTTCATGAGGTCTGCATGCACTTTGAACTTAAAAGCACTACTTTAAGTAGTCTTTTTATTTCACCAGGGTTTATTTTTCCTGTGGCCTAGAGACCTCTGATTTCTTTGTTGGGACCATATGTGGCTGTACCAGTGTTTTGTTTCAAAAGTTCATTTTCAAATGCAGCAAACCCCTTAAAGTTACATCTTCAGTTTAAAATGTCATTTTAAAGAAAAATAGCCATTTGAAATGATAGATTGGTTTAGACTGGAATTTTGGAAACAATGTTATCTAAATTGTAATGTTGTGTTATACAGTCTACATTCCTATTTAATATAATTTTTGAGGTTGGTGTAAAGGAGAACATTTATATCTTTCAAGCATTTTTCTTTAAAAATGTCTTGTTTAATGCTGGTCATTGAACAATCTTCCTAGGCATTTAGTGAAGCTTTGGGTAATTGGTTACACTGCAGTCTTAATGTGTGCATCAGAAATATTTGGAAAGAGGGCTTGCCCAAGAATAAAAGGAACACATGAGCTCATAAAAGTCCTATAAAGGCATGCTGAAGGAAGATTTATGACTGATTCCTGTATTTTTGCTGGCATTTACCTTTGAAATAGTCTGGAGGTAAGTTTAAGGATCTGACAGCACTTCCTGAAACACCCTTTTCCAATCTATTAAGTACATTTAACCTTTTCTTTTCAGATAGTAGGATTGTGCTCGTTTATCTGAATGTTAGAAAAGAAAAAAAGATAGCCTAGGGACTGAATAATTCTGAAGAAAGTTCACTAGGAACAGTGAAACCTGGAGAAAAGACTTTTTCTGGATGTGTTATATTCTTATATGAAAAGCTGAACTTCAGCTTTTCCACAAAAGCCATACTTTAATTCTAAGACTCATATAAGAAATGCAGTGGTACAACTTTTCAGCTTAGTCTTTGAGGCTTAGCATAACTTTAATGGAGACAAGGGTGACTAGATATTTCTAAAAGTGTAAAAACTGTAGAGGATATACACTAGAGACTGTCAGCTGAAGCTGGTCTTTTGTTTTTTTTCATGCTTCCAGTTTTTCAAGCATATTTTATTCTTCAGATTGTTTACACTAAAGTGAGATGCCCTGTGTTCAAGCTTCCAGAGTGTTTGCCTGCCAGGCCCTCCACTTTGACACACTTGTGGGCACAGCCGATTGCCACACTCAGGCCCCTGTTTCTTCTGTCCCCAGAGCCACACGGCCACACACCAATTCACTATTGCTGCCAGAAAATCATATCTATGTGGTGTCTGGAAGCACTTTGTCAGCTGCTTTTTCATCAAATTTGGCACGCTTTTATACAGTGGATTAAGGTTTTTCCTCAGGTGAGATGACTCTTGTACACCAGAGTCTGTGGGATTGCCTAACTGAATGAGAGAGATGGTGCCAAAGGCAGATAGTGCCCGGGCAGAACTGTGCCTGGCAGGAGGTAGGAATGGGCAAAGAAACCCTGAGCAAGTTGGCTGGTCATTTTTTGGATCCTGGGGAATTGGATCCAAATATTTATTTCACTTGATGTTGTTCCTTAAAGAGTAGGAGGATCATCGGGTGATCAGGGATTGCAAAGATACATCAAAACAATAATTTGCAGAGATTTTTACTCCAAAGATAAAAGAGCACCATTAATTTTTAAATAAGCAAATGGTATCTGCCAGTTGTTAAAAGCAGCAGAGATCTGTAAATGGGCCACTTGAAATGTAAGTACGTAAGAGAACGTTTTTCTAGTGCTGCTTACCGCAACAGAATCTGAAACATTAAATATTTCTCAAATTCACTAAGGGTCAGTGCAGTGCCCAGCCTTTGGGAAAGAGAAATCTAATGCACAAGCAGAATAACTAGGGAATTACTAAGTGGGGAAAAGGGCTGTAGAATAAAAAATAATCTAAGGGGTAGAGAAGCTCATAAGCTACATGCAAGTCAACAGAGTAATCTTTTACAGAAAAGTCAAATTGTATTGTGTGAACAGAAAAAGAGATTAACGGATCAACATGCTGGTTTAGGAGAGACTGGCAAGACCTCTTTCAGAGTTTTATGCCGACTAAGGGGCAAGCAAAGTCCTTATGAGAGCAGCAAGAGGATGGGAGGATGAGAGAGGAGACTCTGGAAGGAAGGCTGGGGGCTGAGAGGTGGCATAGCAGGACCCTTACAAAGGGAAAATGTGTACTAAGAGGGCAGCAGCTGAATTGTTCTCTGGGCTAACTGGAAATAGCTAGGAACAAATGAGCTTAATTTCCAGCAGAGAGAATTTAGGCTGGACATTAGGTAGTGAAGCAGCAAACAGACCACAGAGAGAGGCTTAATTACTGGCAATGTTGTAAGGGCAAGTTAAAACAAGTTCCCGTGGGGCGGGTCTAGGTATATACTCTCTTAGGTGATACTTGTCCTTGCTTTACTGAATGCTAATATATATTGATTGCAGAGTATGTAATTTCTGTAGGTCTGTTTATGTCACTTTCACATCGAGACCACAGGACAGTTTGACTACTGGTAGTTAGCAGCAACTTCAGCTCCTGCTTAACACTGCAGAACTGTACCTATGGATGTGTCTGAAGATTCTTTTTATTATATACATGTTTATTTCTTTGTAAATGTGCATTGAAGGAAAAGAAATGTTTTGGTGTTTGAATATCTTTCTGTCAAAACTTTTTAAAATCAGGATTTCTGCAAAATGAAAATCCCACAGAAAGTATTTTTTTCCTTGAAAATTAAAACAGAGGAATTCTCTTGTCTGAACTTTTTCTTTGCAGAAACTAGGTTTCTGTACTGATTTCAATAGTCTTCAAAATATTAATAAGAGGACATTGCTTTTTCTTATTTCAGAATTTAAATTCTGGCAAGAAATATTGCAACACTTATCACATATTATGGCTTGCATGGCATCTCTCAGTTGGTTCTTCAAAGATGTGTTACTAGCCCCCATTTTATCCCACGGGCAAAGCATCTGGGCTCACAGAACTTCAGGACTCCAATGGGAGTAGTTACTACGATGAAGGCTTGCCTTATAAGAGGTGCAGTCCCAGTCCAGAAGAGAAAAGACAGAAATACAAATCAGATAAGGCAAGACCCTACACATAAATGAAATTTCATAGCTTTGAAGGTATTATAAAGAAATANTTTTTTAGTTTAAATTTTTAAATTCTGTTTGGGCTGGCTTGAAACACCATAGTTTTTCTTGTTGATAGTCCATAGCACTTAAAATTTCTGAAGTTCTGTGGTGAGCAGCTCATTATAAGTTCAGCCTCGGTTAAAAAAAATATAATTTTGTGCTTTTACAATTAACGAGTTATATGTAGTCAACAAATGGCAATACTAAGGTCTGTCAATCCTTCTTTAGTTACACATCTCAGTATGGGCTTGTGGAACTGGCAGGTCAAAAGAAAGTAGGGCTGTATATTAACAGGAGCTAAGTAATCATGGCAGACTGGGTTACAAGGATACAGAGAGAGGCAGAAGAACGGAACCTTCCTGCCCAGGACATGAGGAAATTAAGTAGTGGTGGAGGCAGAAGGAGAGCTTTGGATGAGGTGCCTGTGGGGATATTGGGCATGGGAGAAGTAGCCAGGCAGAGTCAGGCCAGGCACTGGAGGAGAGGACTTTATCCTTTCTGCACAGGGGGACAGAATGGAAGGAAAAGCCCAAAGGTGGAGGTAAGTGTAAGAATGGGATGAGAGGAGCTGGGTGGGTCAAGTGAGAGCACTTGACAAAGAACAGCTGTGGAAGGGCAGAGCAGACATTCCCACTGACAGCAGCGGCAGCAGCCTCTCCGTGTTTACCAGCTTTTACTTCTTCTAAACTGGCATAGAATAAAGGACTTGTAGTGTCACTATTTGCAGCTCTTAGCAGGTATCGCTCACACCCTTCCTCTGCTGCTCAGGAACGAGAATGATCTCCTGCCATCATCTGCTACATTAAGGCAAGTGAGAGGTGTACCAACACGTCCCAGCCCTGCTCTCTGTGACTGTAAATATGAGGCAGAAGGATAACATTTTTGTTTTTCTAGATGTCCTCTTTAGAACGTGAGAAGCTACATGCGGAAAAAATGTTATTTGTAAACTTGCATTTTTAATAAGCCCAAATTAAGGTGACCTGTGCAAAGCTTATTTGGTCCCTTTGTGTCTCTGTGATTATTATAATAATTATTATTTTCATAATTATAAGGTAATCATAAGTGGACTGCTGCTTCAATATATGAAAAGGATCAACTCTGGAATGTGTCATGCTCATACAATGAAATATGTCACTGTTGTAAATTCTCTACTCATTTCTCACAAAGACTGGTAACTAAAAAAAGGAACGAGGCAAAAATTTTAAGTACTATGTGAAGGCAGCTGATTGCTGGCCTGAAGAATTAAATTCTCTGTCTAATTCTGCCACAAATGTTTCTGTGAAGTTCAGAAATAATTTAAATCAAACTCCTCACAAGTAGTCTCATGTTGTATTGTAATTTTCTTTGTGCTGAATGGAAGTCCCTACAGTCTGATTTATGTAAGTGTTTAACATTTACCCTTGCAATTGCAGACAAGGGAAGTAGCACTCTGAACGTTCAAAATGCTATTTAATGGTCGGTACTTAAAAAACTCAGGTTGCACATAACTCAGTATATACTTTTGACCTTAATCTCTCTCAGCCTCATTTTTTGCACTTGCCACTCACAAGAGTATTGGAAGAATACATTCATTAGCACCTGTCAACTGCTAAAATGCTATAGTGGAATGAAATACTGGAAGGAAATTAATTCTGATGTTATAGCTGAATTCAGATAGTGTGCTGATAGTAAGGCACCAGACACTGAACAGTCAGGAAAAAAAGCCCGCGAAGACAGAATAGCTACTTGTTTAGTAAGTTCTTTTTATTTTGCGCACTGATGAGTTGTTGCCCTGTGAAAAGTATGGTCATATAATTAAAGTTAACATACATATGCACAGTAGGGAAAAATGAAGGTTTCAGCTGCATTTGTAAGGTGCAGTTCAGCCATGTGCTATATTTAAAATCTTAATCTTCTTTTAATGTATATTCATATAAAGCATGTGTGTGGGTGTTTCTGCATTCACCCTATGTACAGAAAGAAATTATTAACCTTCTGTGCATAAGAAAAAAAACCTGAAAATTGCCATTGCTTCAGAACTCTTTGAATTCTTGGCTACTCCATGAGGTACAGCTACACCACCACTCTTCACTTAAGACTGATGAAAAGGACCCTGTAACTGAGTTGTAGTTTAGATTCCAACAGCGCTGAGAAATAGAATGAAACAGAACCAATTTCTCAGTATTTATTCCAAAGGTTTTTTTTGTATGAATTTAAATTTCATACCCATTAAACTGACAAATAGATTGAGCTCTTTCCTCTTTTAAACCCACCCCCTACCCCCAGCCATCCCCAAGAAAAACTTCCATATTTTTCAGAAAGTTGGGCAAACTTCTATGTTGTCAAGGGGATCAGCTGCAAAATTATTAGCTCACATTTATAAACCATGGAAAACGGATCCCAGAAGTGGAAGTACAGGGGAGGGAAATATTGAAAACATTGAAATTCACGTACTAAGCACATGAACAAGAAGCCTGGGCTCCCTTCCCCTCCTGTCAATAGAAACCCCAGGAAATGTTGCTGGAGATGCCACGCACCGCACAGTGACTGTGCATAGACACACCTCTCTAGGCTTTAATCCAGGCTGCAAACATTAGTGACAGATCTGAGAAAAAAATTAAATTTGTCAAAAATGAAGTTTTATGGGACTGAAAGGATGTGCAAATTTATACTGACTTTAGCAAATAGCTTTAGAAGAGATTGTTCTTCACACATGGCATGGTTTAATTTTGGCATATACAAAAGTAATATTTCAATCACTTATTTTAAAATTGACCAGAGTTAAGGATGAATGAAGGTGATAAAACTAATGCCAAAGGAGATGTCTTATTTCGTGTGGAATAAGAAGTTTTGGTGCCCTAAGAAGATATGCTTTTGTTTTCATGTTGACAGAGCTTGTTCTCAACACTACCATTTCTTGGTCAATACTGAGCTATTATTCCTAAGTTATTTTACTGTAGTTACCAAATAAATTTGTATTTTATTCTAGTTCTAAAGAAAATATTCTAGTGTCTTCCGACTATAAAATACATTTTCTAATATGTTGTGAAATACTGTCAATATTTTAAGATTATTTTGTTGTTCAACATTCATATAACTTCATTTCTTTTCATTTTTTTTCTTAAATTTCTCTCCTGTTAGTTGTCTTTTTTTCATTTACCTGCACTGCGGCCTGTCCTATTTTCAGTGGTTTCCTTGCCATTTTTTTCTTAGTTGGCCTTCACATATATCTTCTGTTATTTTTAAAGTAGTTCTTCACATTGCCTCTCCTCTTCTCTTTGTCAATTGTTTCTTTGTCTTGTCCATTCACTACGCTAGCTTAGGGTCTTCTACACAGGCAGTCCGCTTAGGTGTCCCTCTACTCACCCTGAAGAAGAAGAGGTATGAGCCAAATCCATGAAACGAATGAGATGAAGTGACCCGAGGAACATTTCTCCAGATGAAGGTCTCCTCCTGCATTATTGTCACAGGTGGCAAGGGAGCTGCTGTGCAGCGTTGCTCTGGTGGCTTTCTTGGTTGCACTCTGTATTTCCCTTGGTGGAAAGACTTGTGAAGGCATGGGGAGCTGTGCAATGCTATGGGAGAAGGAGGAGAAGGGGCTGGCCATGCGGTCCATAGAGGTCTGAATTACAGGCAGCTCCTTCTCATCCTACAGTTTATTTTCACCCAGGAGCATCAAACTTTCACAGCTATGTTTATCCCACAGAGAAATTGTGGATGAACTTAAATGTCATGTTTAGTGAGGTAGGCACTAAGCTAGAAGGGACATCATCTTTGTCTAAGGGAAATGCTTATTACTCATTACGTTTTTGATGCTGCAGCCAGAGACGTTAACTTGCTGATGATCAGGGAGTAAACTTAGGATAGTGGAGCAAGAAAGGCCTACATATGTATTAGTTACCTAAACAAGGCCAGGGCATGGGTGCAAACATCAGCACAATGGCTCTCATGGCTTAATAGCTTCACACTCCCAGGCACGGTTTGGCCTGGCTGAATAATCCCTTCCCAGGGCATGGTTCAGGCAGGAGCTATGCAAGGGTCCTTCTCCCTTGGTAGTATAGACAAAACCATCCTGGGTTTGGGAGGAAGAGAAATGAGCTCAGAGCCAGGAATCAGGAATCACTCGCAGTCAGGCCCAAGGGTGAGCCCCAGCTGATCATCATTGGTGGAGGATCAGCCAAGGAGTGACGCTGGCTTCCAGTCCTGTTGCTGGAACCCACCCTCATTGCTGTAGCCCATCTTGTGCCAACGCTGGCTCAGCACGGGGCCACCTCCCGAGGTCCCATCTAGCCTAAAATACCCTGTGATTCTGTCCATTTGATATACAACTCCGTGCAAGAGTTTCTCTCTGAACCCTCAGATTGTATTTAGCTTAATTACAACTCTAGGCATTTTGGGATATTTGTTTTAAGCCAACATTTTCATCTGGATGGCATATGGGTTTTTTTTCAGATTCATTGGAGCTACTTTGAGAGTACATTTTTGAGGCACTGAATGTACTTAGCAATTTTCTGTTTATTTGTGTACTTAGTCATTCCTATTGCAGTACTTCTCCTTGAGATGTCTTTTAAGTATTTTCTAACACTTAATTCTGTTCAAATAATATTTCATAAATTTTTTGCCCCATATGGAATTTCGCATTGTAACAGCAAGTTAATTAATTTCATAGTGAATAGTAAAACGGTGTTATAATAAGTCCAATGTGTGGAAAAAGCATTCATGCTAGACCTTGACTGCATTTGAAATGGCCATTGATTTTGAGGCTTTTTACACTAGGAAGTCCTGTCCATTCTGGTAAGAGAGATTTAGCAGCTACAGATTAAGGTTTCTTGTATGAAAGTAAATTCAGAAAACTAGAGTTTCTCAAGGTGTCTCCTTTAACTGTTTAAATAACTTTTCCCTCAAGCCCTCCTACCTGTGAAATCTCTTTATTTCGGATAAAGCTGGGGTTATGAATAAATTGGGCCTTACATCACGGTTGGGTGGATTGTATACTCTGGGTTATCCTAAATTCGTCCTGCCTGCCTGTCAAATTACCATGATGTAAAAAACACAAAACTAGTGCCCTCATGTACACGTTCTTTTTACCTTACAGTCAATATGGGGTTAATGATCTCTTGGCTGATTCAGAGTTGCAGGTGATGAGTGAATGTTTAAAAGGGGAGCCTTGTTTGCCAACACATTTATTGAAGAGCAGAACCAGCACGACATAGGTGGCAAAACATGAAAGTCAGTGTGGAAGACAAGTTTGTCCTGCTCTGTAGGTTCCAAAACGTTTTCCATTTTATGTCTGCTGTGTTATTACATTTGGAAACGAGCAGTAAATTCTGAGCATTTTTGCTTTCTAATCTGTTCTGTTTTGCTGGGGGCCTTGGAGGGAGGGCTTTATCTGGGGTTTTCTTTCTTTTTGATTTGTGTTTCTCTTTGGTAAACATAGTTGCAAGAACTTTTGGTCTTTTTTTTCTGTTATTGTTTGCATAGATTAAAAATGAAAGTGTTGAAAAGGTTCTGCTATTATATTTTGGGAACAATGATCTTGCCAAAGTTATTAAAGTTGGGTTAGGTTGTTGCACTATGTTCTCCAGAAGGCTAACCCTTGAAACCTAACTGAAAACTGGATGAAGAGCAGACTGTTATTTTTTGCCAAGACACAGCATCAGTGGTCTGTCATGTGCACTAACTACCAGCTGATTTCTGGATGAAATTTGAGGTGTTATTTTGATTTAGCAAGCTCTGTGTTATGGGATACTCTTTTCCCAGAAAGATTTCTTCCTCACCTCCTAGAGGTGATGTACTAGAGTTTATTTATTACCAGCTTTCATTTACGTTGTATAAATGGAAAGGGCTGGCAGGTTGTTACTCCTGGGGAGTTTGGGGCTAGGAGTATTTTAGTGTGCTTCCCACTGTGGTTCACAGGAGCCTGCATGTGATGATTCTGCAAGGCCAGTTTGCAAAACCTTGCTCAAGTGGTGTCCGAGTGGCACAAAATTTGGGGGTGGGAAGCCAGCAAGGCCGTCTTTAGATTCATTTTGCTTTGCAAAGGTCTGCGTTAACAGATTTATAGTGCTCTTTCATTGTAACATGTTTGTGTGCAGGAAGGCAACGGAGGACTAAGTCAAATATGAAATGCCTGGGCATTATGGGCGGGTGTGAGCAGTGGCACTGCTCCCATCTGTCCGTGATCCCTTCTGTCTCGGATCCTGTGTGCGCTTACAGGGAGCAGCACGTTGTCTCACTGCTTCTGCTTACAGCCTCCCTCTGAAAAAGTGGCCTTCTTGTGTGACTGAGGATGGACAGAAACAGTGGGACAGACTCCCCGCAAGCAGCCTGGCAAAATATGTCTGTCTTTGCTGCATCTTCCTTGTTAGTGTTTACGCATCTTATTTTCTTTGGAGTGTACGCTTTTAATGAGATTTCTTATCTGTTCTACATTAAAAAAAAAAAAAAAAAAGGTTTTTTTTTTTCCAGGCTACTTTTCAGTCATTTGTTGTTATTCTTAAATATAGTTTTAATAAAAATATATTTGTGAACCTAGTCTTGATCTGAGTAAAGATACCTTCTGAAAAGGTGAAAACTCAAATTATCTGGAATGAGTGATGACTGATACTTTTCGGTATTTCTTCTTCTTCTGGTTTGCTTTTACCTATTAGTTGAAATGTTTTCTTTTGTATCCAACTAGGAAACTAAGATTGCTTTAGTAAGCGTGTGTGTGTGTTCGGTGTTGGAAAATTACTATGCACCTGCAAAAATATGTAATTGTTTTGGAATTCAAAATTTTTTTCCTTTTACTGTGTTTTAAATTGCTTTTTCTAAAAGATAACTTAAAAATTAGACTTTATAAAATCGTAATTTATTTGTACTTATTATTAATATGAAAATAATTTGGGGAACCTTATCTTGTATAACATGCATATTTGTAACAGTTTTGAAAAAAAATCAAAAATTATTAATAGCTATCAGGTGGTCATGTATACCTAACAGACTAGTTTATTGCTGTTAAAATCATATTGACAGTTATTTTATTTCTTCCTTTTGTACTTCAAATATCTAAAACATTCTTGTAGTTATATACACCTAAAAGTCTATTTTTTAAAAAAAGCCTTATTGTCGTTAATTTAAAGTTATACTGAGAATGGATTAGGTGATCTAGCTGCAGGCAGGGGAGAATGGGATGGAGAAGACAAGCAACTACAGCTTTGATTGGTGCTCAGTAGAAAATAAAGACGTCAATTAATTGAGGCACTGGGATAAAGCAAATTCAAAGGAAGATTCAGGACCTGGAGAAGAATAAAAAAACTACCTAGGTTTGGTGGGCTAGAAAAGGTAGTTACATGAACAATGTATGTGTTGTATCCATAGCAATTTATTAATGATACTGTTTTCACGTTTTCATCTTTTAACATCTAAAATATGCAAGGATTTCTTTTTCCCTGCCTAGTTTGTTAAACTCATGTTGTCAGAATTGTGACATTCTCCAGTTTTCTCATCTCACTAAAAAGCCAGAGTTGTGCCATGTCAGCACTTCACCATTTGCAGTTTCCTCTGTCTTGCACAAGTCCCAGGGAAACAACAGTTATTTAAATAAGTGATCAAAATTAGCTGGTATATAAGGCTTGGTAAAGAACTTTGGGTTTAAAAAGTGCAGTTTTCCTGAATTATGCCAGTAGCAGTTTCTGCCATCTAACATAGTGAATCCTCGTGTTTCTCTAATAACTGATATTCATTCAAAGCTGTTCAATGAAAAGATACTGTATTTGGGGACAGAAATTATATATAAAAAGTCTCAAGGGGATGGCTGGCAGCATGTCTGAGAGTGTCCAGGTGGCTTTGGCTGGCAGAAAGCTTTTGGGCATTGAGATGCACTGTAGCAGGAGGTATCAGGGAACTTTGGCTAGATGATAGTTGAGCATACGTAATCAGAAAGCTGCTGGGGAGTATTGGATTGGAGTAGGAAGGTGCTGTTGGTGCCAGATGCCTTGGTTCATCAAAACAAAGGAAGTTTTGCTGTGCTGAAGAAGGGAATAAGGTAAAATTAGGTATGTAGGAAGAAATGTGAAAGAGAGAGCCCCCAGTCTCCTAGGCTTAAACCCAGGATATGTTTGTTTGAGAAAATGTTGGGACTCTGGGGAGATAAGAGCCACTCATTTACTAACCAGCAATTAAAACATGCATGGTAAGTGGATAATTACTGTAAACAGTAGGATTCTTCATGCTTTAGCTTGTCTGATGCTGTCACATCCAATTGTACTTGTCTCCTGGACAATTTGTAGTGCAGACTCTTACTGGAAAACATGTTTTGCAAGAGCTGTTTGCCTTCCAGGAGCAATCCCAGAGCTCATTGCTGGTTCCCTTGGTAATTTCGCATCCTCTCATCTTTTTGAATATTGTTTACCATGCCTACAGCAGCTACCCATAGTAACCTCTTACCAGATTCACTAGATGTGAATTCATTGCCATTTACACTATAGATTTGTTCGGTTTTCATTCAGCAGCATGCTGCATGTGTGCATGTTGAGTATGTTTAGTACATGCCTACTAACATGTACGTTACGAGAAGAAAAATTCTTTGGCAACAATTCTTAATACCTTCTGACTTTTCTTGTTGTGCTAAACCCACTTCTTATTTTTTATGAAAGTGGTATTGTAATGAGAATAGAGACTGGTTTATGCAGTATTATATCTTTGACAATGTAAGGAAAGTTTGCATCTCTAATTGGGCAATAATGCTTGAAAATAGCTTGGTTAATAATTTAAGTGACTTGCAAATTCAGATACAAGCATTAAGTAATTTTTGCCTCAGGTTCTCAAACTACCTACTGATACTGCAGTCATGCTGAACCCTTTGGACAGGAGCAGGTACACACACAAAAAAAAAGCCGATTTTTTTGTATTCCTTTGTGATGTCTTGAGAAAAATGGATTAATTTATCAAATAGCTTTTTAATTTTTCAAGGAACAATGCCTAATAATATCAGGTTGATTTGCGAGAAATTCTCCTCTATCTCACTGGTTCTACACCTTTCCAACTAGAACAGGGCAGAAGGTGATGAAAGATTATTTTTTTGTCCATCTTTGTTTCAATTTTGCTCTTCTTTCTTACAATCTGCAAGAGTGGATGAGACTTAACCTCGCTGAAAGAATTATGCTTGTTTTTTGCTATGAACAGGCCAAGCTCTGACAACAGGCGCCACAGCATCCGGGAGAGGATGTCCAGTACCAATGAGAAAGGGAGCCTGTCCATGGAGTCCACCAAGGAGACCCGGTACTGTGCTGTCTGCAACGACTACGCTTCAGGCTACCATTATGGGGTCTGGTCTTGTGAGGGCTGCAAAGCTTTTTTCAAAAGGAGTATTCAAGGTAATAAAGTGTTCAAGTGAATCACCTTTACTCTTGAGGAAACTGTGAAGTTACTTCAGATTGCAGCCGGAGCCCAGGACAATGACATATATTGGGTTTTCATTAGCAGCTACCGTGCTCTCTCATATATTTTTAGCTCTGTATTTGATGAATGCTTCTAGCAGGTATATAATATGCTGTTATTTAATCCAAGATTAATGAGGGAAAGAAAAGCACCTGTATGTTCTCCTTGGTTTAGCTACATCTGACCATGGAGGTAGTGAGAAATCTAATTTAAAAATCCGCAGTGGATCAAGATGACCACTCTTTCAGATTATGTGTATATCTCTTTTCTGTGATTAAGTTCTTCTCAAAACAAAATTTTTTTTTTGAGAATTCCCTGTCAGAGGAAGATTAATTAATGTCGATTGATTTATTAATCTTAATATAGTGCTCCATTAGCAAGATGGTTCAATCCAAATCTCAACTCCTTGAAGATGTGAGATTTCTCTTGAGAAGCAGTGTTGAAAAGGAATGTCTCCTTGATGAAATAGCATTTGTATCTGTCAGCAAAGCAGGGCTTTGAACTATACACACAATTGTTTAGTTCGCAGTCTTGTCATGGCTGAAAGTATACTGTGCAAGGTGTCCAGTGGAGTAAAGGGCATCTAACAGAAACAGTGTTAATTACTGTGACCGAGATAATTCTTGATTTAAATGCCTGTCACTCTGTGGAATGGATACTTTTTTGCTTTGTTCAACATCTAAACTGAGGAAAAAGCAAGTATGATTCTACTGAAAATATGGGTACTGTTCCGTATCCAAGTCTTATTTTGGAGAAGAAAATAAAACAGATTTCTTCCTTTCCAAACAGAAAATGCGTAAAGTGCTATGCTTTAGTTTTTTGAATCTCCATGTGAGATAGAGGCACAAAAATTCCTGTTGCTCCTTTTTTGAAGTAAACGCAGTGAGGAACAGTTTTCACCTCACATCACACGGTGTGATTATTGCCTGTTTTGTTGCATGACTACCACTGAGGTGAGTTAAATAAGACTTCCAGCATTCAGCTCAGAATTTTCCCTACCTTAAAGAAAAAAGTGAAAGATTGGTTGTGGGTTAGACATTGATGAAATGATTTCAATGTCAGTGATTAGTTAATAGTTACTTGTATTTCTGCTTTTCCAGACTCATTGAAATGATTTTTAGAAAAGAGTGGTTACAGCCAGAGGTCAATAATAAGCAACACTGGAGGGAGAAAGCATGAAATGTTTTTCTCTTAACATCAGAAAGATTTACTTAAACTTGTGACGTAGGAAGAACAGCTCCCTTACTGAGTGTTTTTCGTTATTTTTTGTTTTAAGTTCCCCTGACCAAAGCGGAATTATTCTTAAAATTTTGAAATTTTGTCCTTGTACTCGAACTGAACTAAGTCAGCAACAAAGTGAAAACTTCAATATTCTTAAGGAAAAGTAAGAGTTAGTTATCAAGTAATTGTACAGCACAGATCTTCAGCTTTTGACCTTTTTGGAGGAAGAAATGAATCCGACTTTCATTGAGTTCCGTGGTTCTATGTCAGCGCTTGGGTGGTTTTGCCCTAGTCTCCATGTGGACAAATGTTGTGGTCCTCCACAATGTATCTGTTAACTATTTGTGCTACAGTACATGCTAATTAGTAAATTTAGTTCTTGCTACATTTATATACTTAACAGAATTTTTAAGTAGGTAAGCTTTAAAAATTTAGACCTGAATTTTCCATGTCCTGTAAAATGCCTTTCTTGATCTTTAAGTCATGTTTGCTCTAATTTAAGCCCATTGCTTCTTGCCCTATCCTTTGTGGGCATGAAAAAGGCTTATTACAACAACCTTTTACACAGTTGAAGACTGTTATCATATCTTTCCTCAGTCTTCTCTTTTTTAGACTAAACAAACCCACTTCTTTCAGTAGAACATGCTTTCTAGACTTCTGATCCCGTTTGTTTAACTCCTATGTACTTTCTTCAGTCGATCCACCTCTTTTGTGGTTAACAGTTGTTGTAAAAGATGACATCCACTAATATCAAGAAAGTAATTAAAGAATATAAGTACTTAGGAGAGAATTGTGATCACTTTATCACAGATGGTATGAAAAGTCCTCTAAAGAACTTTTAAAGTCATAGGTACCCAGTCTTGATGAGAACTAAAGGATTTTTTTAATTTCTTACTGGATCTGGAAAAGATCTCTACCTCAGCATTTACATGTTCTTGTTGGACATGTGTCCAATTTATGAAAATGACAGTAATTTTTAGATTGCATGCTTTCTCATGTATTCTCAATTTACCTTGCAGATGGTAATAAATTTAAATAGGTTGTGATCGGGTAACTAGGAATGAATGCTACTAATGTGTAGGTGTACGTGTAGAAGAATATGTGGACTAAATATTATTGTACCTGAATTGCATATATGATATGCATTCCTAAAAAAGGGACAAAAGTTTCCTGGGAATCATATGATTAAACTCTATTGAGGTACACAGGACTTGTCTGTATTAGCAAAGGAACACAGAATGCTTTCAGCAAAGATTTTTTTTTTTTTCCGCTGCTTATAGTGTGTCTTTCTTTAAATGCAAGATAACCATACTACTTTTGTGCTTTGCTGTCCTGTATTTCTCAGTACATACATAGATGCAGAGATGATTGGTCATTTTTATACTTTTCACCACGGGTTTCATAGGAGAATTGCTATAGTGAAGTTTGATATTCTTAATAGACTGTAGTCAAACATTTCATAAGGTTCTTAATAGAACCATAGGAAAAAGTGAGTACAGACATGACCAATGAAAAATCTGTATGGGGTAATCCATTTCCTCCCTGTGTATCTGTTATTCTCAGTGATATCTGAGATATCTATGCTTACTTGCCTAAGTATATACTTAAATTTTGTGAAAACTCACATCTGCATTGGACCTTACCCGAGGTGGAGATGGATAGCTTCGTTTTTATGCAGGGAGCTGGAATGGTTCTGGAAATATTTTGTAATTTTAAATGTGAAGTTGTTTTTCTTTGCTGTCAAACAGTTAAAACTTAAAAGGCAACCTAAATTAGTAACTGTATCTCAATATGTGCAATTGCTCGATTTTGTTTAAACAACAGATGGTTGGTGGAAAATCTCAACTGCCTCCTGAAACTGCCCATGTCAGTCTATTTTGTTAGTTTATGTCCCCAGAGTGATTTGGGACCTTGTTTTGAGAAAACTCTGTGCAGACTGATATTAATGCATAGTGTTTCATGGGAGAGAAAAATCATATGACACCAAGAACACTGTGTTGCTTGGTGATAGAAGAGTGCTTTATTCTTCGCCCAGCATATGTAGCCTTCAGGAGTGTACTTGGTCAACTGACATGAATCCAGAAGCATAACAAGCAGTCACATCACAGCATGCTGTACTTTTCTACTAAAATATTTATGGATTTTAAGACCAAGAAGGGCCATTAGATCATTAAGTCTGATCTCCTCCCAGTATAAACTTTATATGCTATCCATGTACAAAGCCTGGTAAGTTGATGAAGGTAAATCTTTTAGAAGATGCCCAGCCTTGATCTGTGGGCTGAAGAGCTTTCTTAAAATGTTTGTTTATTCTAATGATTTTTCCTCCTATCTGCTAAAAAATTACCTTTCTAATTTGAATTACTTTGGCTTTTACGTTACATCCACGAACCAGACTTATATGTAGTATCTCTCCTGTGGGAAGTTCTTATAACTTAAGTTGTTACAATCAAATGACCTTGATATCTGAAGTGAACTAAAATGTTTCAGCCTCCTGCTGTGTATATTTCTATCTTCCGAGTCCTTTGTCTTTGCACCTTTTCTGATCCTCTCCCACCCATAACAGCCTCTTTAAAATTTAGATGTCAGAACTGGATAAAGTATTTCAACATCAGCCTTACAAATGCCATTTACAAATTAAAAATCCCCTTGTGACTCACACATTCTTTTCCCCTCCTAATTCTCTTGAGTTTTGGATAGCTACCAAAGGGTATGGGACAGGAAGGAATTACTCTTACCATCTCTGACAAGCGTCCAACAAATGCCTATATATGTGGGGCTGAGAACCCACAGTGGGAACAGAAGGGATTCAGAACAAATGAGGGGTAA